>PVIY010057785.1:0-12730 GCA_004026745.1 Myrmecophaga tridactyla
GCCTTTTATTCCTGTGACTTTCCTTTATATACTTTATGACCCAAAGTGGGAAGTTGAATAGAAATGGTCTGCAGAAACATTCTTCCTTTTTCCCCTGACCCAGGAGAAAAGCATTCAGTATTTAACCACTAATATGGTGTCAGCTGTAGTTCAGATTTTATATTGAATTATCATATTGAACACATTTCCACATGTTCCTAATTTTCACAGATACTTTTAACATGAAATGGTTATGCATTTTTCACCTGGATTTTTAGTATCTATTGAAATGAATATATGGTTTATCTAATTACACTATTAATATGGAAAATTTCATCAATTGGTTTTTGAATGTTAAACCAGCCTTGAATGCCCGAGATAAGACTCCACTTGTTAATGATGCTTTTCTAATATATATTCAGATTTAAGTTGCTAATATCATGAAAATATTTTTCAAATGTTCATGAAGGATTTGGTTTGTAATTTTCTGTACTTCTATTTGTAAAAAAATCAGGTGTTGGTATGACTGCTGGGCTTGCCAAAAATAGTTAAATAAATAAAACCCAACAAATTGGAAATGCCCTCTATTGCCCTATTTTCTGAAAAAATTTAGGTAAGATATGTTTTATTTTTCCTTACATCCATGGTGGAAGTTATACCAGTGAAATTATTTGTACTTGGAATGTTGTTCGTAGGAAAGTTTTTTTTATGAGAAATTCAATTTCATTTCTAATTGTTATTCAGATTTTCTATATTATTTTGAGTAAATTTTGGTTAATTTTTATTTCAATCAATTTGTACATTTTTTATTATATTTTTGGCATGAAGTTTTTAAAAAGTATTCCTTTATTTTGGTATTAAGGACTCAACTATCTGGAGTGAAATCACCTTTTGCATTTTTGATATTAATAAAAGTTCTGTTATCACTTCTTTGTTTAATGTTGTTATGGGTCTTTCAAAACCAATAATCTTTAAAAAATTGACTTTGCATATTTTCTTGATTTTTAAAATTCCATTTCATTTTCTTTTCTGCTTTGATAGTTTGTTTTCTGTTTTCTTCTTAGATGTGCCTCTTTTTTTTTTCTTTATTAGGGAAGTTGTGGGTTTACAGAACAATCATGAATAAAATACAGGATCCCAATGTACCACCTGACCACCAACACCTCGCATTCGTGTGGAGTATTTGTTAAAATTGAGGATAACACATTTTAATAGCTGTACTATTAATTAAAGTCCATGGTTTAACTTAGGGTGCATCGGGCAGTGTAGTTCCATGATCACTTTTCATTTTTTATTGTATTACTATATTTATAATTTAACATTTCCCCTTTTAATCTCATAGCATCATAATCTAGAATATAGGTTACCAGGGAATGATGTTGGAATAGGGAATGAGAAGTTAAGCCTTAAAATGTATAGTGTTCCTTTTTGGAATGAGAGAAATGTTTTGGTAATGGAGGGTGGTGATGGTAGTGCAACATTGTATCTAAAGCTGTGATTTCAGTAGAGGAAGAAAAAAAAAAGCCTGGCAAAGAATTTAATAAGATATTCGTAAGAACTAGATGCCCATAGAGAACTTTGAAAAGTTCTAAAACATTTTTAGGATTCTGAAGGTCTGTGTACTTGCCTGAGAAAGACATGAGAAATGAGCAGGCATCAGTCAAATAATTCCGGTTGACTTTGAGGCTCTGCACAATCAGGAAGTTAAAAATAAATCTGTCTTGTAAAGTTCCTGAAGTTTGAAGTTGCACCTTCTCACAGAAATATATATTCCAGAGTGGAAGACAGAGGAATGGCATGTGGGAAAATCTTATGTCCAATCATCATTGATTAACCAATAAATTATACTTACTTAGAAGTGACCATTGGCCATGCAGCTAGAAATAAAGGAAGAACCTATGCAGAAAATTCTAGTAGGGAACAAAGTGAGCATGCTATAAGGAATACAGAACCTAGAATTAGTTCAACTACATCACTAAACAAATAAACAGTAACAAAAACAAACAACCATGACAACAGCAAGAAACAAGAAAAAAATGCTTTGGAATGGGAGAAGAGACAAGAAAATATGACACAGGAAAAAAGCAGCCAATGAAAAATGTCCCTGAGGGAGTCAATGTTTTGGACTTACTAGGCAAATACATGAAATCAGCTTTTTATAATTATTTTAAAGAACTAGATAAAACCATGTCTAAAGAATTAAAGGAAAGTATGTCAACAATGTCTTGCCAACTAAAGAATATCTATAAGGAGATAAAAAGTATATATTTAAATAGTCATTTGGAAACCCCAGAGTTGAAAAGGACAATAATGGAAAGAAGAAAAGCACTAGACAGGCTTACCATCAAGTTTGAGAAAATAGAAGAAAGAATCAGTGAATGTGAAGATAAGTCAAAGGGAGTATCTAGTCAGAATGGCAGAAAGTAATAATTGTTACTAGAGACAAAGAAAGATATTTAGGAATTATAAGAGACTCAATCCAATAGGAAGATATAGCATTTTAAAAAAATATGCAACTAACAAAGAACTAGAAAATGTTCCATTTGGTTGGACCATTTTTTGGCCCATTTGGTTGGACCATATCTTCGTTCCTCCTGGTATGAGTCAAGAGAATTCTGAAAATAGCAAGAGAAAAGAGATCCAACACATGAAACAGAAGCTCAGTAAGACTAAATGTGGATCCCTCAGCAGAAACCATGGTGGTAAGAAGGTGGTAGTATGATATATTTAAGATACTTGAAGAGAAAAACTGCCAAGAAAGAAATCTATATCCAGCAAAACTGCCCCACAAAATGGAGTGTTTAAAATATTTACAGATAAACAGTCACTGAGAGAGTTTGTAAACAAAAAATCTGCTCTACAAGAAATACTGAAGAGAGCTGTGCTAGTTTGCAAGCTGCCAGAATGCAATATACCAGAACTGGAATAGCTTTTGTAAAGAAGAATTTAATAAGCTACAAGTTTATAGTTCTAAGCCTGTGGAAATGTCCAAATTAAGGCATCTAGGGAAAGATACCCTAATTAAAGGAAGGCTGATACATCTGCAACACCTTTGTCAGCTGAGAAGGTACTTTGATCTATTGCTCTTGGGCTCCATTACTTTCAGCCTCTGTTCCTGTGGGGGTTCCTCACTTTACTTCTCCAGGGCTGGCTTTCATCTCTTGACTTCCCTTGGCTCTCTCAAGATTTTGGCTTGCTTAAGATTTTATGGAAACGTCTGCTGGACTCCAAGCATCTCCAAACATGTGTGTCTGTGTTCTCTATGTGTCAGCATCTGTGTCAGCTCTGCTGTGAAGTTTCTCCTGGCTCTGAGGCTTCTGTCGTTTCTTTAGGCTCTATTGTTTCTGTCACTTCTGACTTTCCAAAATATTTCTTCTTTCAAAGGATTCCAATAAGCTAATCAAGACCCACCTGGAATGGGCGGGGGTCATGTCTCCATCTATTCAAAGTTAATACCCACATTTAGGTATGTCACATCTCCCTGGAGAAAATCTAATCAAAAGATTCCAACGTACAGTACTGAACCACATTTAAAAGAAATGCTGATCTTACAAGATTGGATCAGAATTAAAACATGGCTTTTATGGGGTACGTAATAGATTCAAACCAGCACAGGAGTTTAGGTGTTAGTTTGTTCCTTTGGTTGAACCATATCTTCGTTCATATCTTTAGGAGCACTAAAGGCAGATAGGAAAAGATAGGAGAGGGATGTTTGGAGAGGAATGTAGAAATGAAGATTAACAGGAAGGGTAATTAATAGGGTTAAAAGAGAGAGAAAAAATAAGAAAAAATGGTTGAAGAAAATACTGCCTTTATGGTAATAACATTAAATATTAATGGATTAAACTCCCCAATGGAAAAACATAGATTGGCAGAATGGACAAGGACAAACAGGATATATCCATATGCTATCTACATATGTCCTTTAAGATCCAAGGACAAAAACGCTTTGAAATTGAAAGATTGGAAAAAGATATTCCATACAAACAACCAGAAGATAGCAGGGTAGCTAACTAATATCAGAAAATTAGACTTCAAATGAAAAACAGCTAAAAGAGACAAAGAAGGATATTATGTATTAATAAAAGGGACAATTCATCAGGAAGACATAACAATCATAAATATTTATGCACCAAGCTAGAGTGCCCCAAATTACGTGATCCAAACACTGACACCTCTGAAGGGAGAAATAAACACTTCTATATTAATAGTTGGAGACTTCAATACATCACTGTCATCAATGGATATAGACATTATGGAACACATAGACAGAGGAACAAAAAAGAAAGAGATATCTTCAATAATATGATAAGTGAACGAGACCCAACAGACACTATTAGACCAGTACACACTAGAACAGCAGGATGCATATTTTTTCTCAAGTGCTCATGGATCATCCTCCAGGATAGACCACATATTGGGGAACAAAGTAGGTCTAAATAAATTATAAGAAGAGCAAAATTATTATACAAAGGACTTTCTCAGATCATAATGTAATGAAGTTAGAAATCAACAATAGGTAGAAGTCTGGAAAATTCACAAATTTATGGAGGTTAAACAACACACTCTTAAACAACCAGTGAGTCAATAAAGAAATTACAAGAAAAATCAGGTAAATGTAAATGAGAACATAAACCTATCAAACTTATGGGATACAGCAAAGGCAGTGTTGGGAGGGAAATTCATTGCCTTAAATGCCTGTATTAAAAAGGTGAAAGAGTCTAAATTGAGGATTTAACAGCTCACCTGGAGAAACTACAGGCAACATACAGGGATTAGCAAACTAATCCCAAAGCAAACAGAAGGAAATAAATAACAACTGTTACAGCAGAAATAAATGAAACTGAGAAAATTAAAACAATAGAATCAATAAAACCAGAAGCTGGTTCTTTGAGAAAATCAATAAAATAGATGGCCCCTTAGCTAGCCCGACAAAAGAAAAAGAGAGAGGATGAAAAGGAATAAAATCAGAAGTCAGAGGAGAGACATTACTGATCCCATGAAAAAAAAAAAGAGATAATGAGAGGGTTCTATGAGCAACTATATGCTAATAAATTAGACACCTTGATGAAAGGGACAACTTCCTAGAAAAGCATGAACAACCAACATTGACTCAAGAAGTAATAGAAGACCTAAATAAACCAATCACAAGTTAGGAGATTGAATCATTCTTTAAGAACTAAAAAAATAAAGACCAGATGGCTTCATATGTGAATTCTAGCAAATATTCAAGAAAGAATTAATGCTAATCCTGCTCAAATTTTTCAAGGAAATTGAAGAAGAGGGAATGGTTAGGCAGCATTATATGAAGCCAACATCACCATAGTACCAAAGTCAGGCAAAGATACTGCAAGAAAAGAAAATTACAGACTAATCTCTTTAATGAATACCGATGCAAAAATCCTTAATAAAATATTTGAAAGTCTAATCCAGCAGCACATTAAAAGAATTATACATCATGACCAGGTGGGTTTTATCTGAAATATGCAAGGGTTGTTCAACTCAAGAAAATCAATTAATGTGATAAATTACATTAATAATTTAAAGAGGAAAAAACATATGATTCTCATCACTGATGCAGAGAAGGAATATGAAACAATTCAGCATGCTTTCTTGATGAAAATACCTCAAAGTATAGGAATAGAAGGAGATTTCCTCAACATGATAAAGGGAATATATGTAAAACTCACAGTTAACCTTATACTCAATAGGGAAAGAATGATATCTTTCCCTCTAAGATCAAGAACAAGACAAGGATGCCCACTGTCACAATTGTTATTCAACATTGTGCTGGAAGTTCTAGTTAGAACAATTAGGCAAGAAAAATAAATTAAAAATCCATCCAAATTAGAAAAAAAAGACATAGAACTTTCACTGTTTGCAGATGACATGATATCACATTTTAAAATCCTGAAAAATCTGCTATAAAGCTACTAGAGCTAATGAATGAAAACAGCAAAGTGGCAGGATTCAAGATCAATACACAAAATCAGTTGTGTTTCTATATAACAGCAATGAGAAATGTGAGGAGGAAATCAAGAAAAAATGTCCCTGTACAAAATCAACTAAAAGAATCAAATATTTAAGAATATATTTAACGAAGGTATACATGTAAACTTTACACAGAAAACTACAAAACGTTGCTAGAAGAAATCAAGGAAGACCTCAATAAATGGAGGGACATACTGTGTTCTTGAATAGGAAGAGTAAATACAGTTAAGATGTCAATTCTACTCAAATTGACTTATAGATTCAGTGCAACATCAATTAAAATCCCAACAACTTATTTCTCAGACATAGATAAACCAATAATCAATTTTATCTGGAAGGGCAGCATTCCCCAAACAGCTAAAAAGATCTTGAAAAAGAAAAATGAAGTGGGAGGTCTCACATGAGTGAACCTTAAAGCATATTACAATGCTACAGTGGTCAAAATAGCATGGCACTGGCATAAAGATAAGTGTTCTGACCAGTGGAATTGAACCGAATGTTAAGATGTGGACTCTCACATCTATGGTCAATTAATCTTTGCGAAGGCAGCCAAGTTGATTAAACTGAAACAGACAAGTCTCTTCAACAAATGGTGCTTGCAAAACTGATATCATTATCCAAAAGAATGAGAGAGGACCCCTGTCTCACTTTTTATACAAAAAAATTGATTCAAAATGGATCAAAGACCTAAACAATAGTGCTAAGACTGTACAATGTTTAGAAGAAAATATAGAGAAATCTCTTAAGGAACTTGGAATACGCAGTAGTTTCCTAGGCTTCAGACCCAAAGTGCAAGCAATGAAAGAAGAAATAGATAAATAGGATCTCCTCAAAATTGAACACTTTTGGCAATCAAAGGACTTTGTCAAGAAAGCAAAAAAAAAAAAAACCTACACAATTTAGGAACCACATCTCAGACAAGGGTGTACTGTCCAGAATATATAAAGAGAGATTACAACTCAACAACAAAAAGACAAATGACCCAGTTTTAAAAAATAGCAAGAGACATTGATAGACACTTTTCCAAGGAGAAAATACAAGTGGCTCAAAAACATATGAAAAGATGCTCAATTTCACTAGTGACTATGGAAATGCAAATCTAAACCACAATGAGATATCATCTCACACCTCCTAAAATGGTCATCATAAAAAACAAACAAACAAACAAACAAAAAAAACAGAAAACTATAGGGCCTAAAGAGAATGTAGAGAAATAGGTTCACTAATTCACTGTCTGGAATGTAGAATGGTGCAACTATTGTGGAAGACAATTTGGCAGTTCCTCAGGAAGTTACATATAGAATTTTGCATGATCCAGCAATCCTATTACTAAGTATATACCAGAGGATCTGAAAGCAGGAACATGAGCAGACATTTGTACACCAAAGGTTATAGCAGCATAATCATGATTGCCAGGAGATGAATACAGCCCAAACATCCATTAATGGATGCACAGATAAACAAAATGTGGTATATACCTGTGATGGAATACTATGCTGCTATAAGACAGAATAAAGTCATAAACGCTGCAAACAGTATGGATGAATCTTGAGGACATTATATTGAGTGTAATAAACCAGAAACAAAAGGAAAAATACTGTATGGTTTTACTAATATGAACCAAGCATAATGAGCAAACACTGAGAGTAAAGTTGAGAACACAGATTATCAGGCGTTAGAAAGAGGGTAGAGTTTGGGTACTTGATGCTGAAGGAGTACAGGATGTTCAACAGCGTTGATAGTAAAGATCCAGAAATGGATAGCACAATCCTCTGTGATGGTTGCACAACACTGTAAGTATAATGAAAAAAGCTAAGGGTAAGTATGGTTAAAAGAGGAAGGTTGGGGACATATAGGACCACAGAAGTAAAGGTAGACGATAAAAACTGGGACTGTATAAGAGCAAAACTAGAGTGGGCAATGATGGTGATAAAAGTACAAATATGAGAATGTTTTTATTTAATGGAGAACAATTGAATATTACCATTGCAAGGTGTTATGGACTAGTACATATAAAAATAAAATTAATGCAAAGTAGGGTCTATAGTTAATAGTAACATTGAAATGTTTTTTCGCTAACTGTAACAAAGGTAATATACCAAATCTAAGTTCAATAACAGAGGGTTATAAGGGAGGGGCTTGGAATTCTTGTTGTTATTTATCTTTTTAGTCTTTTTCTTTTCTTCTTTTCCCCTCTTCTTACTTTGTGGAAGAAATGGAAAAGTTTTCACATAGATTGTGGTGATGAATGCATAACTATGAGATTACACTAGGAACCACTGATTGTATACTTAGGATCAATTGTGTGTGTGTGTGAATAAAATGGTTCTAAAAATAAACAGAATGATACTGTGGTAGTTAGATTCAGTTGTCAACTTGGCCAGGTGAAGGCACCTAGTTCTGTTGCTGTGGACATGAGCCAATGGTACGTGAACCTCATCTGTTGCTGATTACATCTGCAGTCAGCTAGGAGGCGTGCCTGCTGCAATGAATGATGTTTGAGTTAATTGGCTGGCGCTTAAATGAGAGAGCACAACGTAGCACAGCCCAAGCAGCTTGGCATACCTCATCTCAGCACTCACAGCTCAGTCCAGGCCTTTGGAGATGCAGAAAGAAGTCACCCTGGGGAAGATTGTTGGAACCCAGAGGCCTGGAGAGAAGGCCAGCAGAGATTACTCTGAGCCTTCTCACATAAGAAAGACCCTCAGTTGGAAGTTAGCTGCCTTTCCTCTGAAGAACTAACAAAATAAATCCCCTTTTATTAAAAGCCAATCTGTCTCTGGTGGGTTGCATTCCGGCAGCTAGCAAACTAGGACAGATACATATGCTGGAGAAGATGTTAATAGAGAGATATCCCTATTTGCTGTTGGTAGGGAAGGAGAATGGCACAGCCCCTCTGGGTGAGCAGTGTGGTGGTTCCACAGGATGCTAGGTGTAGGGTTGCCACATGATCCTGCAACTCCATTATTAAACAAAGGCTTGGAATAAGTGAAAGTAAGAACCCAAATAGGCATTTTCACATTGGTGTTTATGGCAGCATTATTCATGACTTGCAATGGACAGAGGTGGCTTAAGAGTACTTCAAATGATGAATGGAGGAGGCAAACTGTGGTGTCAGCTTGACAGAATATTGAGTGGCTGCAGGAAGGAATGAAATCATTTGGCATGAAATCATTTCACAACTAGGTAAGTGAACCTTGGGGACATTATATTGAGTGATATAGGCCAGAAACAAAAGGATAATTAATGTATGGTTTCATTGAAGTGAACTAACTATAATGAGCAAACTTAGAGAATTGAATTCAAGTGCATGGGTTGTCTTGGATTGGAGAGTGGGTAGGGATTGGGAGGTCAATGAACAAGAAACAGAATGTTCAAGTAGGACTCACTGTAAGGGTTTATGGATTGTGGGCTCTTGCAGCAATCACATCTGTTCCTGAGTTTTAACTGTGATTTCTAAATGTTGAAATGCCGTGTTGTCGGTATGTGACATGGGCGTTCCTAGAACACTAGATTTCTGTGGACACCGGGGACTCAGAGTTGGAGTTCTGCCCCTCTGAAAGTCAGCATTGCACAGAAAACTGTTGAAGAGGCTGAAGGAGAGATCAGATTTCAATTGGAGATGAGAATGAAATAGAGCAGGTTAGGACTAGGATGAATCAGAATGCAGGGCAAAGGATAACTGTGGTTTAAAACTTCAACTTCTGTGTAAGACCAAAGGAAGAGATGTTTATTTGGTCCAAAGTTTAAACTTTTTGTTTCACACTGTCTAATTTAACTTGTCTGGTTCATTTACTTAAACAACCTAATTACATGGAATCTAGAATAGAGAATGAGAGTTTATTATTCTGTACAGGTTGTTAATGTAATACCCAGATACATTCCAGAGTAGTGTGGGCAAAAAATTAAACAAAACGAAAGAAAACAAAAATATTTGCAAAGTCCCCTTGATGGATTGGGGAAAATAAGGAACAATTAAACTTCCCCACCTGGGGAATTCCTGATATTTCCTCAAGTATTAGGGACTCCCAATTAAATAAGCCAAGACTTTGATTTTTTTTTTTGGGGGGGCGGGGCAGTGCATGGTCCGGAAATCGGACCCGGGTTTCCCGCATGGAAGGCAGGCATTCTAACCACTAAACTACCCGTGCACCCCAAGCCTTTGATTTTGATGTTTGCCCTCACGAAGTTTATTTCTGTAATAGAAAAGCTAGGCCAGCTTATAATTATGCTTCAGACTCACCCCCAAAAAGTGTCTTTTGTTGCTCAGTTGTTTCCTATCTCTTTAAGCCAACTCTGCAAATAAACTCACTACCAATCCCCGTCCCCCAGCATGGGGCATGATTCCCAGGGGTACCAGCCTCCCTCTCAACATGAGAGATGACTTCCAGTGATGAAATTGACCCTGGCACCAAGGGATGGAGAAGGCCTTCTTGACCAAAAGTGGAAAAGAAATTGGACCAAAATAAAGTTGCAGTGGCTAAGAGATTCAAATTAAGTCAAGAAGTCATTCTGGAGGTTATTCTTATTCAAGCTTCAGCCAAATATTGAAAACTACTACAGTGTGCCAAGCCCCAACCAACAGTATTCCTGAAAATCCTTGAAAGTGCTCTAAGCTCTATCTAAGTCTCTTTTAAAGTTTTTCTTAGTAAGTTTATTTTCCGCTGATGAATGAGAAGAAGATCAAATGTGAGGGAGAGAGGAGGTATAACTTAGAAATTAGGCTGTAAGCAATGGCTGTGACTGCTGACTCATTATATAGATAAGTATTATTAGGGTCTAGTGTTTTAGAATAGCCAGAAGGAAATACCTGAAGTTGTTGAACTGTAGTCCAGTATCACTAGTCTTCTGGAGTGATTGTAAAACTATATAGCAAAAAAAAAAAAAAAAAGTATTCAATTGCCCATTCAGTTGACCTACCTTTATTGTAAGTCTTAAAATTTGGTAGTTGGCAATACCAATACTAGCGGTTAATAAGTGGTTGGGGAAAAGGGTATGGGGTGTTTAGGTTTTCTTTTCTCCTTATTTCTTTTTCTGAGTAATGCAAATGTTCTGAAAATGAATCTGGTGATGAATGAGCACATATGGGATGATACTAAGCACCACTGATTTTATACTTTGAATGGACTGTATGGTGTGTGAATACATCTCAATAAAATTATAGTAAAAAAGAACACATGCTATTTGCATTAGCATAGGTCCAAATATTAATGCAATTGAATCAAAGTAAACCCTCCCATTTATGGTCAATTGATTTCAACAAGCATTACAAAATGAATCAATGGAGAAAGAATAGTCTTTTCAACAAACAGAACTGCCTCAAATGAATACCCACATGCAAAAGAATTAATTTGTACCCTTACTTCACATTATACACAAAAAATTAATTCAAATGGTTCTTAGACCTAAATTTAAAAGCTAAAATGTTAAAATTTCCAGAAGAAAATATAATGGTGAATTCTTGTGATCTTGTCTTAGGCAATGGTTTCTTATATACAGTGATGTCAATAGCACAAGGGACAAAAGAAAAATACAGATAAACTGCACTTCATCAAAATTTAACATATTTTTATTTCAAAAGACACCACCAAGAAAGTAGAGAAGACAGTTCACAGAATAGGAAAAATATGTTCAAATCGCTTATCTGACAAACGACTTGTATCTAGAGAATATAAAGAACTTCAATAACTCAATAAGAAATAAGCTAAATCAATTTTAAAAAGAAGCAAAATATTCAAAAGATATTTCTCAAAGAGGGTAAACAAATCACCTATAAACACATGAAAATATACTCAATGTTATTTGTCATTAGGGAAACAAAATGGCAATAATATATCACGTTACACCCACCAGGATGGCTAAAATTCAAAGGACAGACAATAAAATGTTTCAGTGATGATGTGAAGAAATCAGAAACCAGATACTTACTGGCTAGAATATACAATAACCCCAGTCACTTTGGAAAATGGTCACCAATTCTTCTAAATGTTAAGCATAGTGCTACTATATGAGTTAATATTTCCACTTCTAATTAGATACACAAGAAAAATTAAAATATAAATCCACAGAAAATCTTAGATGTTCGTAGAAGCATTATTCATAATAGTCTAAGGTGGAAGCCACCTAATTGTTCATCAACTGATGAATGGACAAACAAATTCAGAATATCTATACAATGGGATACTGTTCATCAATAAGAAGGAATGATGTACTGATACATGCTACACCATGAATGGGTCTTGAAACATTATATGAAAGGAGCCAGTCACATAAAATCACACATTGTATGATTCCATTTAAATGAAATTTCCAGAATAGGTAAAAACCATAGAAATAGGAAGTTGATCAGTAGACACCTGGAGCTGAGGCGCAAGGGAGGGCTGGGTCACAATGGGGAAGGACCACTAATGTGTACAGCCTGTTTTTGTGTATTGTTGATGTTCTATAATTGTGTGGTGGTAATGGCTACAGGAATATTTTAAAACTACTGAGTCATACAACTTAAACGGATGAATTGTATGGTATGTTGATTATACCTCATTAAAGCTTTACAAAATTTAAATAATTGGCAAGGGTTTGGGGTGGTACCCAAATTAGGACATGAGTTTCACGAGATGCTTTTATTTTTCCATATCTGATGGATAGTAGGTGGGCCAAGTAACCATTACACAAATATAAACATGTACTTGAAATATTTTTTATTAATTATAATAATATGCAATGAAACTCAAGGCTTAATTCTAAAAAAATACAAAAAAAA
>PVIY010057786.1:0-12726 GCA_004026745.1 Myrmecophaga tridactyla
GTTTCCTTATCGTATTTATAAATCATACATTTATTAATGTCATAGGTAGGATTTTTTCTATATGTATACCATATAATTAACTTACATATAAGTAAATTTTATTAAACAGAAGACTTAATTTTGTGATTTCAACTTGACTGTGCATCTTTCCAGTGATTATTAGAAAGTCTTAAAGTTTCAGTTTTGTTTCTAGTTAGTCAGGGCACTAGTAGAAGTAGAGTTGAATGTTAAATAATATTTTAGCCCTTTTTTTCATTGAAAAGTTAGATAATAATTATTTAAAATTAAAAAGAATCTTGCTTTTAATCTTTTAAATATAAAGTATTATATTTAATACTTCATTATTAAATGTAATACTGAGTATATATAAATGTAATACTGAGTAATATTGAGGATTATAATGTTGTAATCCTTTGTTCTCCTGGCAAGCTGTGATGGCATCAGGCACATTTTTGTGACTTTGGCCAGAATTTTAGAAATGTTCTTAGATCTTGCTTGAACAGTTGCTGAAATATTTTCATGACTAGACTTGGTATTTTAGGTAAAATCTTGAATTTTAATGAATATTAATTGAATATGAATTGGGCTAGGGGTGAGACTCAAATATTAAAGAAATAGAAGACTATGTCTTATTTATTTGTTCTTCATTCATCAAATCTCATCTACTAGACATTGTTCTGGGCTTGAGGGATATAGACTTATCCGCTGTTCAGGGCTGCTCAGAGTTTCGCAAGGGGTGGATAAGGAAGCCAACAATTAACAATACAGAGTGGTAGATCCTGTGGTGGTGATATGAATGAGATTGAGAAAGGAGATGTTCTTCAGCTCATTTTTGAAGGACTAGAAATAATAAAGTAAAAATAAGGGGGTGGGGATGTGGTAGGCATTGCCAGTGGAGAAAGGAGCACTTATAAAAGTGTTGACCACACTTGTAAAATTTCCTAAGGTGTTAATAATTATGGTTATGCCCCAGGAAAATTATTAAATTGAACATACTTGTGGATTTATTTTGCTGGCTCAATGATAGATGGTTAAAATATTTTAGTTTTAGCTAGAAGTTAGTAGAAAGAAGGGGTACTTTTCCCCAAGGGTGGAAGCAGAGGCCTTCCTGATAGAAGATGTATCAGAGCATGCATACCGCAGGAAATAAGACATGGTGGCAAGATTACAAACATACCCTGACTTTGACAAATCTTGAGTTCTGCAGACTTCTTTGAATGGAAAGGAGTCATCTTCACAGATGAGATGTAGTTGTCTTACTCTATGTCCGTGGACACTCAAGAAAATATAGTTGTATGAGACCCAGGCGTAAACCTTATTTCACTAGCTGTTATTATACAAAAAGCACAGTTTATTTTATCAGCTCTGTTTCATTGTCTGTAAGGTTCTAAGTTAGTCTTAGACCTCATCCAGAAAGGTAGCCATGATCTGGTTTCGAGTGTATGGCTATGAAGAGTCATATATAAGAGGTATTTCATTTAATCCAACCCTATACATAGATGATAGATATCTGGGTCTTTCTATAATGTTCAGTTAATATAGGCAAAGAAACTGTAGGAGATTAAACTGGTTCAATTGTGTATGACCTATGTCTCCTGATAATCCTGTTTAAATTCCCATAGTCTTGTTTGGTTTTCCTTATTTTGTGAGCACTGTACTTTTTCAATATTTCCACATATCCTCCAGAATTTAGTGGTCTTTGTAAAATCTAGGGTAATTCTTTGCATTAATAGGGAATTCCTAATCAAGGAGATTCTTTTTATGGAAAGTCTGTCATCATTTCACCAGCATTTATTACATGCCTAAAATGAGCTAGTCAGTGCTGTAGGTTTTGAGAGTACATCATTTAATAAAATGAACTTAAATACTTGCCTTCAAGGAGCTTACATAAAGAGCTTATTAAGGCCAGCAATAAATATAATAAAAGTAAATTACGTAAATGTTAGAAGGTAATAAGTGCTATAGACAAAAACAGGCAGTAACATGGGGGTACTGGTGTGAGGATGGAGTAGAAATTTTAAACAGCATGATCAAGGTAAACCTTACTGAGAAGATGACATTTGAGCAAAGACTTAAAAAAAAGTCATATGAATACCTAAGGGAAGAACATTCCAGGTAGAGCGAGCTGCCAGTATAGAACTTTTGATGTAGGAGTATACCTGGCATATTTGAGGGACAGAGAAGAGAAATCATCCTGACTGAGTGCACTGAGCCAGGAGGTAAGTACTATACTAGATGATGAGGTCAGAGAGGTAATTGGCCATAGAGAGGCTTTTTAAGCCACTCTGGGTTCTTTGGCTTTTAAACTAAGTGAAATTGAAAATAATCTCTAAGATGAAGTAGGCTCAAGTAAGATTTCCTTCTTAAGATCAGAGGTCACAAGAAGGTAAGCAGTCAGAGAAGGAAGCTTGGTAACTTCTAGTCTTAGCATAGAATAAATTCATTTGTATTTACTATTCCTAAGATTATTACAAAACTAATAATAAAAATTTTGCTGATATTTTCTACTTTATTTTTCATTGTAGGAACTTTCAGTTACCTTGATGATGTCCCATTTAAGATAGGAGACAAATTCAAAACACCAGCTAAAGTTGGTCTACCTATTGGCTTCTCCTTGCCTGATTGTTTGCAGGTTGTCAGAGAAGTACAGGTAAGTGGTGATTTTTAGTTAAAATTTAGTGTCTTTGAAAACTTATAAGAATTTGGTGAATAGTGAAACAGAAAAAAACATTCTTATTCTTATATCTCTTATTTGTATTTCTTTTTTTTATGGACCAAATAAACATTTTTTGCTTTAGTCTCACACATAAGTTAAAGTTTTAAAAATATGAATTACCATCTATTTTCAACTCCCTGCAATATTGCATTTGTATTTCTTATACCACCTATTACTCCCTGGCTCATGTTGTCACACAGACACACACACACACACATTTTTTACACGCAAATTTTGTGTTATCTGTTATATATTCTGAGGGGTCTTGCCTTCCCCCAAACAAATCCCCATTACCCATCTAACTTGCTCGTTTACCTCTTTGTTAATGTCCTCATTATCTTCTTAGTCACTCAATTTAGAGAAAATTTTTCTCTCTGCTGTGTCTCTGCTTTTGCGTCTTCAGTTCAACACTGTCTTGTTTATCACCTGGGCTATTGTTGCTTCTTTAATTGCCCCTTCTGCTTACAGCATTTTCGTTCTGTTTTTCATGTTGTTTACAGAATAATATTCCTAAATTAAAGTTTTAAGTTGTTACATCCCTGTTCAAAAACTTTCAGTGATTCACCAATCCTTGTTGATTCAAGCCCAGACATAAGGTACCTTATGAAGTACCTTAGCTCATCATCGCCTCCATGTCCAAATCAGATTACTAGCAATTTTTGAACATAGCTTATACATTACCTGTCTGTGCTTTTATCATGAGCTGTTTTCATCACCTGGAATACACTTCTCTTTCTCTCCATACTAAAAACTGTCTGCCTATTAAAATTAATTCTCCAAGTGATGCTTAAATATTACCTTCTCAATGACTGTTTTTCTCAACCCTCTGTTCTTTTTTTTAAAACTTTTTTTTGGTATAATATAACATATATACAAAGCTAAGAAAGAAAAAAGCAGTAATTTTCAAAGCACTCTTCAACAGGTAGTGATAGGACAGATCCCACAGTTTGTCATGAGCTACTATACCATCATCTCAGATTTTTCTTTCTAGCTACTCCAGAGTGTTGGAGGTTAGAAGGAATAAATGTGTTTTTTTATCATCATAATCGACTTTTTTGTGAAAAATAACATATATACAAAAAAGCAATAAATTTCAAAGCACTGCACCACAATTAGTTTTAGAACAGATTTCGGAGTTTGGTATGGGTTACAATTCCACAATTTTAGGTTTTTACTTCTAGCTGCTCTAAGATACTGAAGATTAAAAGAAATATCAATATAATGATTCAGCAGTCATACTTGTTTGTTAAACCCTACCTTCTCTGTATAACTCCACCATCATCTTACATCTTTCTCCCACTTTTTAGGGGGATTTGTGCTATGCCATTCTAGTTTTTCATGTTGATAGGGCTGTCAATTACAAGGGGTAAGGAGATGAAACTAGCTGATATTCTGGAAAGGCTGCCCCCTCTACGTTTCAGGACATATCTGGTCCAGGGACCCATCTGGATGTTTTAGGTTTCTGGAAAGTTAACCGAGTGCATGTAGAATTCTATAAAATTCTTTGTAGAATCTTATATATCGCCCTAGGTGTTCTTTAGGATTGGCTGGAATCGTTTTTGTTGGGGTTTGGCAAGTTATAATAGGTAGCACTGTCTAACTGAAGTTTGCATAAGAGCAGCCTCGAGAGCAGCCTCTCGACTATTTGAATTCTCTCAGCCATTGATACCTTATTCAACCCTCTGATCTTTAAGGCTCAATTATACATAAATGAATAGTATATCTTCTTGAGGACAGCAAATAGCCTTACATTATGTAACTTTCTTTCTTCCTTTAGTACAGTTTTTTGAATTTCTGCATTTGATAGCTCTGCTGGATGCTGGGGATGGAGATGGATGCCATAATTCCTGTTCTCAAGGAGCTTACAACTAAAAGGAGTCACAGAGAAAAATGGAAACCTATAATTCTCATTTAAACACTTCTTCCGGGGACTTAAGAATATTTTTTTAAATAAAACTTTCTGAAAAAGGAGTTTTCTTGTGGGGGATAGTCACCAAGGCATCACCATGTTTCTCTAAAAAATATTCTGTATTTTATCTTCTAGAGTTTATGCGTAGTAAGATATCACAGCAGGAGAACATCAGTTACATAGTTTTCTTAACAGCTTTATTGAGGTAAAATTCACCCTTTTAAAGTGACTTTTAGTATTCACAGAGTTGTATACCTATCACCACTATCTAATTCCAGAACAGTTTTCATCACCCCAAAATGAAACCCTGTACCTCGTAGCAGTTACTCCCCATTATCCCCTCTGCCTGGCCTCTTGGAACCCCTTATCTACTTTCCTTCTCTGGATTTCTCAGTTCTGGCCATGTCATATAAATGGTATCATATAATATGTGGCCTTTTATGACTGGTTTATTTCACTTGGCATAATGTCTTCAAGGCTCATTCATGTCGAAGCATGTATCATTCCCTTTTATAGCTGAATAATATTACATTGTATGGATATACCATTTTGTTTATCCATTCAGCAATTGATGAACATTTGGGTTTTTTTTTTTTTTTCTACTTTGGGGCCATTGTGAATAATGCTACTGTGACCATCCTTTTGTAGGTTTTTGTATGGACATATATTTTCATATTTCTTAGGGATATATGTAGGAATGGAAGTGCTGGGTCATATGGTAACTTTGGTATAATATTTTGAGGAACTGCCACTCTTATCCAAAGTGACTGTACCATTTTACAATCCTACCAGCAGTGTAGGAGGGTTCCAGTTTCTTCGCATTCTTGTCGACACTTGTTATCCGTTATTTTGATTTTAGACGTCCTAATAGGTGTGAAGTAGTCTCATTGTATTTTTGACCTGCATTTCTCTAATGACTAATGATGTTAAGCATGTAAGTATTTTTGAATACCATATCAATATTTCTTTTGTGTATGGAGACTTCAGTGGGCTAGAGAGAGATAGATTTACATTAAGTCTTACTTACTTTGTTTTGTTTGTCAGATAGTCCTTTTATTGGCAACTACAAATAATCATTAAACACCTCTCTGTTTGCAGAATACCATTAGCAATATGATTAAAATATCTCCATCTTCTTTCAGAGATTCTCATATAAACTTCATCACTAATTCATGCAGAAAACTTGTTTTGAGGTCCAAATTGCTGTTTTGGGCTTTGCTGGTAAATTTCTTTTTACATGATCAGTGTGAAGCACTGATAAGTACATAGTTTATTGTGCTGCCTATATTCGTAGTACCCACTAATAACAAATGAGATCAAAGATTGGGAGCTCCATTCTTGTGTGGACCAGTTGAAATTTTTTATTCTCTAATTGCACATAACACTCTTAAACTTTGACTGCCTGGGATCTCTGTGGGATATTTGGTTGTGGTGTTGGTGTTGGCCCCTCTCTACTCAGAGGACAGTCAAACCTAGAACACTAGACAGTGCTTGAAGCTTCCTATGACTTTGTCATATTTGCCCTTGCATGACACTAAGCACTTGTTTTTTGAGCTAAAATGCCAGCAATTCCAGCCAGTAAAATACATAGCCCTAAAGAGGGTGTGATTGGGGGAGGAAAGGCCTCCTTTCTGGTTTCCTTTGAATATGGTAGGGTTGGTGGCTGTAGTGGACACTAGTACTTAATGCCTTGCTTGAGAGCAGACTTTGGAGTCATTCGTACATGGGCTGGAATTGCCATCTAATAGCTATGTAATCTTAGATTTCTTTAACTTTCCAGCCTTCCATTTTGTCTTCTGTAAAGTGAGAATAGTCACCATTGTTTTTTTATTAATATTTTGTATTTATTATTTACATAATAAAAGGAATTATATATGTATTTTTCACAATGTCATCATATAACTGTGCCTTTATTATCACAATCAACTTTTTTTTTCTTTTTTGTAAAAAAATAACATACAAAACAATAAATTTCAAAGCACATCACAACACTTAGTTGTAAAACAGATTTCAGAGTTTGATATGGGTTAGTCTACAGTTTTAGATTTTCACTTCTAGCTGCTCTAAAATAGTGGAGACTAAAAGAAATGCCAATATAATGATTCAGCAATCATACTCATTTGTTAAACCCTACCTTCTTTGTATAACTCCACCATCACCTTTGATCTTTCTCCCAGTCTTTAGGGGTTTTTGGATTGTGCCCATTCTAACTTTTTCATGTTGGAAGGGGCTGTCAATAATATGGGATAGGGGGATGGAACTCGTTGATGTTCTGGAAAGGCTGGGCCCTCCCCACTTCAGGACTTCTGTGGTCCAGGGACCCATCTTAAAGTTGTAGGCTTCTGGAAAGTTACCCTAGTGTGTGGAACATTTTATATAACTCCTGAGGTGTTCTTCAGGATTGTCTGGAATGCTTTTGGTTGGGGTTTGGCCAAGTTATGATAGTTGGGGTTAGACCAAGTTATGTCCAAGTACAGCTGGTGTAAGAGTGGCCTCCAGAGTAGCCTCTCAACTGTGTTTGAATGCTCTCAGCCACTGATATCTTATTTGTTACACTTTCCCCTTTTGGTCAGGATGGCATTGTCCCTCCCACATTGATAGGGCCAGACTCATCCCTGGGAGTCATCTCCCATGCTGCCAGGGAGACTTTCACCCCTGGATGTCATGTCCCACACTGCAGGGAGGAGGGCAGTGATTTCACTTGTAGATTTGGGCTTAGAGAGAAAGAGGCCACATCTGAACAACAAAAGAGGTCCTCCAGAAGTAATTCTTAGGCATACCTAGAGGTAGGAAATAAGTTTCTCCGCTACATAATAAGCATCACAAGAACAAGCCTCAATATCAAGGGCTTGGCCTATTGATTTGGGTGTCCCCAATATTTGACACACTATCGGGTTTTCCCAGAAGTTCAATAACTATTTTTTCTCCTATCCCTCAGGGGACTTTGCCAGTACTTTTTGATTATCTGCTTAATATACTCTGGGATGTATCCAGGCATTACATTAAGCTATACAGAATTAAAGGCTCTCATTCTTATTCTGGGTTCTCCGTATTTGGATTGCTTAAATGATCTCTCCAGACAGGTTATATTAGATTATGTGCTACAGAACATTGAGGTTCCAGACAAAAACCTTTCTTCCTTTCTTCTCATAGAGTAGATGAGGTTCTAAAATATAGACACTGTGTTCCTTACCCCTGTAGTTTCAGTTACCTTAATCCTGACCCAGTTGTCTTCATTCTTATCTCTAAAGACAGGGTTATACATGTATAAAACAGCCTCTCAAAATCCAGAAATAACAATTACCACTCCAGACTAAATGTGACTCCTATAAGAACTTACAATCTAGTCCCCTGTTTTCTTATAAGTATTTTCTAGAGACCATATAATATTTGCTCTTTTGTTTCTGGCTTATTTTGCCTCACCAAATGTCCCACAGGGTCATTGAAAGTGTTCCATGCCTCACCACTTTGTTTCTTTTTTGTAGCAGTACAACATTCATTCATATTTATACACCTTTGCTCACCAATATACTTCTCAGTCAGTGCATCCTTCAGCCACCTCCGTTCATTGAGCATCATGTATAATGTCCAAAATCAACAGCCCATCAACACTCTCAATTTTCTTTTCTTTTTTTATTAATTTTTAAATTTTTAAAAAAATATTACAACGAACTCAAACATTCTTAACATATGACCATTCCATTCTACATATATATTCAGTAATTAACAATATCATCACAGTTAAATATTCATCATGATCATTTCTTAGAACATGTGCATCAATTCAGAAAAAGAAATAAAAAGAAAACAGAAAAAAATTCATATATACCATACCCCTTACCCCTCCATTTCATTGATCACTAGCATTTCAATCTACTAAATTTATTTCAGCATTTGTTCCCCCTATTATTTTTATGCCATGTGTTTTACTCATCTGTTCATAAGGTAGATAAAAGGAGGATCAGACACAAGCTTTTCACAATCACATGAGAGGCCACATCTGAGCAACAAAAGAGGTTCTCTTGGGAATGACTCTTAGACCTAATTTTAAGTAGGCTTAGCCTATCCTTTGAGGGGTTAAGTTTCATATGAACAAACCTGAAGATTGGGGGCTCAGCCTATTGCTTTGGTTGTCCCCACTGCTTGTGAGAATATCAAGATTTCTCCACTTGGGAAAATTGAATTTTTCCCCTTTATAACCATTCCCCCAAGGAAACTTTACAAATACTTTTTTACTCACTGTTCAAATCACTCTGGGATTTATTGGGGCATCACTCTGGACAAACCTACAAACTCTTATGTCCTATTCAAGGTTCCATGTACTATGATGTTCAGTTAAACTGTCCACATAAGTTATATTAGGAAATGCACTAGTCAAATTATAAATTTTGTACCAAATAAACATTTTTTGCTTTAGTCTTACACATAAGTTAAAGCTTTAAAATATGAATTGCCATCTATTTTTAACACCCTGCAATATTGACATTCCTTTGTTCTTCCCCTGCAAAAAACATTTTTTAATTTGTATATTTAGTTGATATCATTGTACACTCTAGGCATTCCTAGATTATACCATCTCAGTCTTTATCATCTATCTTTCCTTCTGATTTCATTTGTGCCCCCAGCCCCCCTCCCTCTATCATTCTCACATTCTGCTTCCTTCAGTGTACTAACATTATTGTATTACAGTTAGGTAGTATTGTGCTATCCATTTCATAATTTTTACAATCAATCCTGTTGCACAATATGTATCCCTTCAGCTCAAATTACCCAGTATCTACCTTATTTCTATCTCCTGATGGTCTTTGTTCTTAGCTGAAATTCTCCAAGTTCATTCACAAATGTAAGTTCATATCAGTGAGACCACACAGTATTTGTCATTTTGTTTCTGGCAAATCTCACTCAGCATAATGTCCTTAAGGTCCATCCATGTTGTTACATACTTCATAACTTTATTCTGTCTTAACAGCTGCATAATATTCCATCATATGTATATACCACAGCTTGTTGAGCCACTCATCTGTTGATGGACATTTGGGCTGTTTCCATCTCTTGGCAATTGTAAATAGTGCTGGTATAAACATTGATGTGCAAATGTCCATTTGTGTCCTTGCCCCCATGTCCTCTGAGTAGATACCTAGTAATGGTATTGCTGGATCATATGGCAATTCTATCCTTAGCTTCCTGAGGAACCGCCAAACTGTCTTCTACACTGACTGTACCATTTTACATTCCCACCAACAGTGGATAAGTGTGCCTCTTTCTCCACATCCTCTCCAGCACTTGTCGTTTTCTGTTTTGTTGATAATGGCCATTCTGGTGTGAGATGATATCTCATTGTGGTTTTGATTTGGATTTCTCTAATGGCCAGGGACGTTGAGGAGCTTTTCATGTGCCTTTTGGCCATTTGTATTTCCTCTTCTTAGAAGTGTCTGTTCAAGTCTTTTCCCCATTTTGTAATTGGATTGGCTGTCTTTTTGTTGTTGAGTTGAACAATCTCTTTATAAATTCTGGATACTAGACCTTTATCTGATATGTCGTTTCCAAATATTGTCTCCCATTGTGTAGGCTGCCTTTTTAATTTCTTGATGAAGTTCTTTGATGCACAAAAGTGTTTAATTTTGAGGAGTTCCCATTTCTTTCTTTCTTCAGTGCTCTTGCTTTGGGTGTAAGGTCTATAAAACTGCCTCCAATTATAAGATTTATAAGATATTTCCCTACATTTTCCTCTACCTGTTTTATGGTCTTAGACCTAATGTTTAGGTCTTTGATCCATTTTGAGTTAATTTTTGTATAGGGTGTGAGATATGGATCTTCTTTCATTCTTTTGCTTGTGGATATCCAGTTCTCTGGGCACCATTTATTGAAGAGACTGTTCTGTCCCAGGTGAGTTGTCTTGACTGTCTTACCAAAAGATCAGTTGTCCATAGATGAAAGTGTCTGCACCTGAACAATCTATTCAATTCCACTGGTCAGTATATCTATCTTTATGCCAGTACCATGCTGTTTTGACCACTGTAGTTTTGTAATATGCCTTAAAGTCAGGAGTGTGAGACCTCTGACTTCATTTTTCTTTCTCAGGATATTTTTAGCTATTCGGACACCCCGCCATTACAGATAAATTTGGTTATTGGTTTTTCTATTTCTGAAAAGTAAGTTGTTGGGATTTTGATTGGTACTGCATTGAATCTGTAAATCAATTTAGGTAGAATTGACATCTTAACTATATTTAGTCTTCCAATCCATGAACATGGTATGCCCTTCCATCTATTTAGGTCTTCTGTGATTTCTTTTAACAATTTCTTGTAGTTTTCTTTGTAAAGGTCTTTTGTCTCTTTAGTTAAATTTATTCCTAAATATTTTATTCTTTTGGTAGCACTTGTAAATGGAATTCGTTTCTTGATTTCCCCCCAGATTGTTCATTATTAGTGTATAGAAACAGTACAGATTTTTGAGTGTTGATCTTGTAACCTGCCACTTTGCTGTACTCGTTTATTAGCTCTAAGAGTTTTACTGTGGATTTTTTGGGGTTTTCGACATATAGTATCATATCATCTGCAAACAGTGAGAGTTTTACTTCTTCCTTTCCAATTTTTATACCTTGTATTTGTTTTTCTTGTCTAATTGCTCTGACTAGAACTTCCAACACAATGCTGAATAACAGTGGTGATAGTGGACATCCTTGTCGTGTTCCGGATCTTAGGGGGAAAGTTTTCAGTTTTTCCCCATTGAGGATGATGTTAGCTGTGGGTTTTTCATATTCTCCCTTTATCATGTTGAAGAAGTTCCCTTCTGTTCCTATCCTTTGAAGTGTTTTCAACAAGAAAAGATGTTGAATTTTGTCAAATGCCTTTTTTGCATCAATTGAGATGATCATGTGGGTTTTCTATTTGATTTGTTGATGTGGTGTATTAACATTAATTGATTTCCGTATGTTGAACTATCCGTGCATACCTGGGATGAATCCTACTTGGTCTTGGTGTATAATTCTTTTAATGTGCTGCTGGATTCTGTTTGCAAGAATTTTGTCGAGGCTCTTTGCATCTATATTCATTAGAGAGATTGATCTGTAGTTTTCATTTCTTGTAATATCTTTGTCTGGCTTTGGTATGAGGGTGATGTTGGCTTCATAGAATGAGTTAGGTCGCCTTCCCTCCTCTTCAGTTTTTTTGATGCCTTTGAGCTGGATTGGTACTAATTATTTCTTGAATGTTTGGTAAAATTCATACATGAAACCATCTGGTCCTGGACTTTTCTTTTTGGGGAGCTTCTTAATGACTAATTCAGTTTCTTTACGTGTGATATATTTGTTGAGGTCATCTGTTTCTTCTTGAATCAATGTTGCTTGTTCATGCTGTTCTAGGAAGTTGTCCATTTCATCTACATTGTTGAGTTATTAGCATAAAGTTGTTCATAAATCCTCTCATTATCTCCTTTACTTCTGTGAGGTCACTGGTTATGTCTTCTCTTCCATTTCTGATTTTATTTATTTGCATCCTCTCTCTTCTTTTTGTCATACTTGCTAAGGGTCCATCAATCTAATTGATTTTCTCATGGAACGAACTTCTGGTTTTGTTGATTTTCTCGATTGTTTTCATTTTCATTTATTTCTGCTCTAATCTTCATTATTTCTTCCTTTGCTTCCTTTGGGGTTAGTTTGATGTTCTTTCTCTAGTTCTTTCACAGTGGATTCCTTGATTTTTGTTCTTTCTTCTTTTTTAATATAGGCATTTAGGTCAATAAATTTCCCTCTTAGCACTGCCATTGCTGCATCCCATAAATTTTGATATGTTATGTTTTCATTTTCATTTGCCTCAAGATATTTACTGATTTCTCTTGTAATTTCTTCCTTGATCCACTGGTTGTTTAAGAGTGTGTTATTGAGCCTGCATAAAATTGTGAATTTTCTGGCCCCCTGCTTATTATTGATTTCCACCTTCATTCCTTTATGATCTGAGAAAGCTTTTTGTATGAGTTCAATCTTTTTAAATTTATTAAGACTTGTTTTGTGACCCAGCATATGGTCTGTCCTTGAGAATGATACATGAGCACTTGAGAAAAAGGTATATCCTGATGTTGTGATGTGTAATGTTCTATAAAG
>PVIY010057787.1:0-12730 GCA_004026745.1 Myrmecophaga tridactyla
ATGTTAAAATAAATTTAGTTTGAAATGCTAGTGATAAATGAAAGCAAGGGGTAAGGGGTATGGTATGTATAATCTTTTTTTCTCTATTATGGTTTTATTTCTTTTTCTGATGTCTTTTTATTTCTTTTTCTAAATCGATGCAAATGTTCTAAGAAATGATGAATATGCAACTATGTGATAATATTAAGAATTACTGATTGTATATGTAGAATGGAATGATATCTTAAAGTTCTTTTGTTAAGTTTTTTAATTAATAAAAAAGTTTATAAAAAAAAAACAGAGCTGGTTCTTTGAAAAGATCAATGAAATTGACAAACCTTAAACTAGCCTGACAAATGGAGAAAAAAAAAAGAGAGAGAGAGAGAGAGAACACGAATACATAAAATCAGAAATGTTTTAAAAGGGGGACATTACTACCAGAGCCCCAGAAATAAAAAAGCATTATAAGAATATACTATGAAAAGTGTGTGCCAAAAAATTAAATACTCTAATGAAATGGGCAAATTCCTAGAAACACACAAACTACCTACACTGACTCAAGAAGAAACAGAAGTCTCAACAGACCAATAACAAATAAAGAGACTGAATCAGTAATCAAAAACCTCTCAACAACGATGGCTTCAATGGTGAATTTTACCAAATATTCCGAGAAGAATTAAAACCAAGCCTGCTTAATCTCTTCCAAAAAACGAAGAGAGGGAACTCTTCCTAACTCATTCTATAATACCAACATCACCTTCATATCAAAGCCTGTCAAAGATGCCACAAGAAAAGAAAATTACAGACCAATATCCATTACATACATAGATGCAAAGATTCTCAACAAAATACTAACAAACTAAATCCAATAGCACATTTTAAAAATTATACACAATGATAAGTGTGATTTATCCCATGCATACAAACGTGGTTCAAAAATAAGTAAATCAATTAATATAATGCACCACACTAACCGAACTGAGTAGGAAAAAAACACATCATTCCAATTGATGTAGAAAAGGGCATTAGACAAAATCTAACACCACTTCTTGATAAAACACTTATAAAACTAGGAATAGAAGGAAACTTTCCCAAGATGATAAAGAGTATGGATGGAAAACCCGCAGCTAACATCATACTCAATGGTATGAAAGCTTTCCTTCTAAGATCACAAAAAAGACAAGATGTCCACTGTCACTACTCTTGTTCAACACTGTACTGGAAGTTCTTGCCAGAGCAATTAGACAAGGAAAATAAATAAAAGGCATCCAAACAGGAAAGGAAGAAGTAAAACTCATTATTTGCAAATGACATGACCCTATGTATAGAAAATCCTGAAAAATCCACAACAAAACTACTAAAGCAAATAAACAAATTCAGCGAAGTGGTAGGATACAAGATCAACACACAAAAATCAGAAGTGTTTCTATATACTAGTAATGAACAATCTGAAGAGGAAATCAAGGGGAAAATCCATTTATAATAGAAACTAAAAGAATCAAAAATAAAGGAACAAATTTAACCAAGGATGTAAAGGACTTACACATAGGAAACTACAAAATATTGCTAAAAGAAATCAAAAGGAAGACCTAAATAAATGGAAGGCCTACTGTGCTCATGGATTAAAAATTAAATGTTGTTGTGATGTCAACTCTACTCACAGAGATTTACAAATTCAATGCAATCCCAATCAAAAGTCTAACAGCCATCTTTGTGTAAGTGGAGAAGTCTATCATCAAATTTATATGGAATAAGAGACCTCAAATAGTCAAAACCACTTTGAAAAAAGAACAAAGTTGGAGGACTAACACTTCCCTATTTTTTTTTCTTACACTTCTCTATTTTAAAACTTATTACGAAGCCATAGTAATCAAAATAGCTTGGTGCTGGCACAAGGACAGAAATATAGACCAAGGGAAATCAAATTGAGATTTCAGGAATAAACCCTCATATCCATGGCCTGTTGATTTTTGGCAAGGGTGCAAAGGCCACTCAATGGGGAAAGAATAGTCTCTTCAACAAATGGTGCTAGGAAAACTGGATCTCCATATGCAAAAAAATGAAAGTGGACCTATACCTCAAATCTTTTACAAAAATCAACTGAAAATGTATCAAAGATCTAAATATAAGAACCAATACTATAAAACTTCTAGAAGAAGACATAGGGAAGCATCTTCAGGACCTTGTGCTTGGCAATAGTTTCTTAGACTTTACACCAAAAACATGAGTTACAAAATAAAAGCCAGAGAAATGGGGCTTAAGCAAAATTAAAAACTTTTGTGTATCAAATGACTTCATTGTGAAAGTAAAAGCAGAACTTACAGAAGGGAAGAAAATATTTGGAAACCACATATCCAACAAGGTTTTAATATCCAGAATATACAAAGATAACCTACAACTCACCTTATTCACAGCAGCATTATTCACAATTGCCAAAAGATGGAAGTAACCAAGTATCCAGCAGCTGAATGGGCTAAAAAAAAACAGTGGAATCTTATTCAGTCGTAAAAAGGAATGATGTTCTGACACATGGGACAACATGGATGAACATTGAAGACAGTGTTTTGAGAGAAATAAGCCAGATACTAAAGGACAAATATTGTCTGATCTCACTGATAATGAAAAATTAGAGTAAGCACATTCATAGAGTCAGAAACTAGAATGCAGGTTACCAGGGGTCAGAGTGGAGACAGGGAATGAGGAGTTAATGATGAACTGGTAAAGGGCTTGGGTGTGGGATGATGGAAAAGTTTTGGCAATGGATGGTGGTGATGGTTGCATAATATTGTGAATGTAATTAATACTACTGAATTATATATTTGAATGTGGTTACAAGGGGTAAGCTCAGGTTGTACATATGTTACTAGAATAAATTTTTAAAAAAAAACATACAGCCTTACAACACAACAAACAGTGAACCCTACTATAAACTATAGACTATAGTTGATAGTGTAATTATAAGAATATTGTTTCACCAATTGTAACAAAGGTACCACACTAATGCAATGTGTTAATAATAGAGAAAATTGTGGGAGGAGGGGAAGTGTAATGTAGGAAATCTGTATTTTCTACATGATTTTTCTATAAACCTGTAACTTCTGTAATACAAAAATAATTTTAAAAGAAACAAATAAGCAAATAAATAAAAATTTAAAACAAATTTAAAAAGAGCCCTGAGTTTGTGACAGGGAAAGTGATTTGGAGGGAGGGGCTACCCAGGCCTCTCCAACTACACTGTGCAGTTGTGACCTAAAAGGCAAGTCCACCGCCAAACTCTGGCCTCCCAAGTGACTCAGCTGCACTTGGTTAATTACTGTTTGGGGACACAATCTATGCAACGGAGGAAAGGCCCCCAGTTGCCTGAAATCAGCCCAAGGCCAGGCCCCTTGGCTGGGAGCAGGGCTGTCAGTCAGCCGGTCACATTCAGGGACCCCCACCCCACCAGGGCCCTGGGGAGCAGCCTCCTGCTCAGGGTGGGTGGCAGGGCTGAGGACCTGCAGCCCAGAGGCTGTTGCTCTGTAGCAGCTCTGAAGTTTGGAGCATACAGCCCCTGCTCAGCTTTTGTGTCACTGTAAGACCTGTCCAGCCAAGTGGCCTGGCTCTGCAAACACTGCTGTCATTCTGCTAATGCTCTGGGCCTTGCCTCAGGGAAGAGAGCTGCCCTGCCCATCAATTACCAAATAATGACACCCTTCTCCAGGGCCTCTCACCAGCCCCTCGCCCAACATCAGGCGTTGGTGTACAGAAACGCAAAGGGGACAGAGATTACATGGCTATACCTCCCATCCCCACTGTGTTCTCAATATTTTTAATCACAAACCCAGGCGCATGGACAGTCTTCAGGGAAAAGGTCTATGCTGAGAAAAAAGGCATCCAGAATGAATCCAGGGGCTAAAAGCGGGACCGAGAACAAGTTCTCGCCTAGGCCTCACCAACCCCCCCCACACCTCGGGCCCAGCATGTAGGTCACAGGGGATAGTGGAGGGGATACCTCTGGGCAAGCCCACCCCACTAGAGGAGCCCAAATCCCCCACAGCATCATCCTGCATAGCAAGGGCAGTGCTTGCTTTGCTTTTTGTTCACCCTGCAAGCATTTATTAACAGCCTATTAAAGTCTGGGCATTGGGTCAGTTGCTGGAGACCTAAAGATGAATGAGGGGTACCCCTCCCCAAAAGCTCCTGGACTAAGAAGGGGAGACAGCTGCACAAATTATCATCAATGGATGCAATGAGGGAAATGAGTGCAAAGAGTATGTAAGTTCAGGAGAAGGGATGGTAAACTCGGCTTGGGCAGGGAGGGCAGAGGGTTAAAGAAAAGCACCACAGAGGAGGTGGCATTTGAACTGGTTCCTTAATGATGACTAGGAGAATGTGTATCTGCACAGGGGTGATATTCCAAATATTTAAGTGTTAAGGCCCAGGCCTAGTGAAACAGAACGGATATGGGTGCGGACACATTTGAATGCCAAGCCTGCCAGAAAAATAAATATGGCTGGACATATGCATTTACTTTTGCTCCCTCCCCAAACCCTACTAGAATGACAGTTTAAAAAAATTCAGCATGAATGCACAAGGATGGGGAGAACTGGGGAGGAGATAGGAGTAACACAATTTTGAAAGATGGAAATCAGATGGGCAAATGGAAAATGGCTCAGAAGTCCCAAAAAGTTTAATTCTAAGCTAGTACGGGCGAAGCTGAGAACTAGCCCAGAAATTGATGGTACCAATTCCCCTGAGAACAGGGGTGAAGGAGGGAGAGCTAGAACAAGAAAGACTGACAGTCTTTTTAGGAGGCAGAGCCTCAGATTCCTTCCCTGATTCCTGACTGTTCCTTGCCCACCATAGCAGATGGAGGTTTATTTGTTTGTTTCATGTGTGTCTGTTGTAAGTGAAGTCTAATGGGACAATGGAGCATTTGCCAGGGGACTGGAATCTCAGCTCATTCATGGTTCCACCTCTAGTTATCTCCCTGAGATAGTTCTCAGCTATTTACTTCCCTGCACCCTCTGCCCCAGGGCCATACTTGGCCTTCTCTTCCCTCCTGTCTTTCAGCTTCTGCTGCCCCCTGCCTATGATGGTGACCAGATCACATTGGCAGGTGCGGTGCACATTCCCAGGTGCAGATTGGGGAGGGTCAGGATCAGGCCACGCCCTGCAGGATCTCAAGCTGGGGCAAGCAGACAGCTGCCCTCATTCAAGGTTGGCACAGTTGAATTAGCAGGAGCCTCTTGCTCAGCCCTGATACAGGTACAGGTGTCCTGTTCCTGATACAGGAATGTGTCCTCGTGCAGAACTGTTACCTGGGTGTTACCTTGGGTGTTACCTGACCTCTCTGTGTCAGGATGGAGGTCCAGCAGGCCATGGGAAGGAGAGACTGACTTCCTTCCACTGGCAGGGACTCTGCATTTTAATTTTGAACTGGGCTCCCAAATGATAAAGCCAGCCCTTCCCCTCGGTTGGAGGTGGATTTTGTGAAAAGGATAGATAGAGGCTTTCAGGACTGAGAGACATTAGGCATAACTGAAGACAGACCTATCATACTAAAAACAGGGGGATTACAGCCATTCATTTAAATTTTAGTTACTAAGGTGCTAGTCCTGAACCACTGAATATTCAGAAAATGAACCATCAAACTGTTACCCTATTGGCAGGAGACCGGATGAGCTTTCTATGAGGACCTATACCTTACTAAGGAGAAAGACTTCATGATATTGACATTGAGGATTCCACAAGAAAAAGACCCATCATCCAATGAAGCCCACAGTCATCAAATTCTGCCTGCACACAGAGATTCTTAATCCTTGCAGATAAACAAGGATTACCAGACAACAGAAGAAAGCTTCAAAAGTGAACAGAGACCAAAACAAACAACTGGAGGAAACACAGACTGTTCAGGGAGAAGAAAACTCCAAAACAAACAAACCTATCATTAATTTCTTTAGAGAGACAATATTGCAATGATGAAAGAACAGGGCACTATAAAAAGAGAACAAAAAGAAAGAACTCTTGCAAATTAAAAACAAGGTTAAAGAAATAAACATTCAGTAAAGGTTTGGAAGAAAAAGTTGAAGAAATCTCCTAGAAAGCAAAACAAAAAGATAAAGAGAAGAGAAAAATTTTAAAAACTGGAGAACCAGTCCAGAAGGTCTAATATCCAAAAGGGAATTAGAAAGAAGGAACCGCAAAAAAGCAAACATAAACAAGAGAATTAAACAATCTAACAAAATCAAGAAAATTGCCTAGAACTGAAGAACCAGAGCTTACAGATTGAAAAGGCCCATCATATGGGTCCTTAGATGAATAAATGAACACACGATAAAAACATAGCTCCTGAAAAGCACATCATTTCAGAATAATGGGGTATAAAAAAATGCATTCATGGGCAAGTAGACTCAATATTAAGATGCCAATTCTTCCCAATGTAAGCTAAAGATTCCATGTAATCCCAACCAAAATTCCAGAAAGATATTTTGTAGATATTGACAAACTAATTCTAGAATTCTTATGGAAAAGAAGACCTAGAACAGACAAAACAATTTTGAAAAAGAACAAAGTTTAAGGACTACTCAAACTACCTGATTTCCAGTACTGTAAGGTTACAGTAATCAAGACAGTAAGGTATTGGCAAAATAACCAGAGATCACTGGAACAGAATGGAAAGCCCAGAAATAGCCCATACAAATATAGTCAACTGATCTTTGACAAAGAAAAAGGCGATTCAATGGAGAAAGAATAGCCTTTTCACAAATGATGCTGGAAAAACTGGACGCAAAAAATGAACCTAGACATAGATTTTTATTTCTATGCTACATAAAAATTAACTCAAAATATATTACACATGTAATGTAAAATAAAAACAGAAAACCTCTTGATGAAAACATAGGAAAATAATTTCATGACCTTGGGTTGGGTTTTGACTTTCTAAATATAATATCAACAGCACAATCCATGAAGGAAAACATTGCTAAGCTGGACCTCGTTAAAACCGAGCACTGCTGATTTGTAAAAGACACCATTAAAAGAAAATGAAAAGACAAGCCCCAAACTGGGAGAAAAAACTGCAAAACATATATCTGTTAAAAGACTTGTATGCAAAATATATGAAGCACTCATAAAACTCAACAACAAGAAACCAAATGACTTAATTTAAAAATGGACAAAAGTTCTGAAAAGACATTTCACCAAAGAAGATATTCAGATGGAAGATAAACATATAAAAAATATTCAACATCATATGTCATTATTAGACATATGATTATCAGAATGGCTAAAATCTGAAAAACTAACAATACCAACTTCTAGCAAGGATACAGAACAGGAACTGTAATCATTGTTGGTGAGAATTCAAAATGGTACAGCCATTTTGGAAGACAATTTGGTAGATTTTTTACAAAAGCAAGCATAATCTTACCATATGATCAAGCAATCATGTCCTTAAGTATTTACAAAACCATTTGAAAACTTATGTTTATACCAAAACCTGAATATTTATAACAGCTTTATTCACAGTCCACAAAAACTGGAACCAACCAAGATGTCCTTCAACTGGTGAACAGATAAGCAAACTGCTTATGGAATATTATTCAACAATAAAAAGAAATGAGTATCAAGCCATGAAAAATATGAATATTAAATGCATGTAGCTAAATAAAAAAGTGACCTTGAAAATGCCACATACTTTAAGACTCCATTTATGTGACAATCTGGAAAAGGCAAAGCAATAGAGATGGTAAACAGATCAGTGGTGTCCAAGGAGAGGGAAGAGCTCTAAACAGGTGAAGTATATGGGAGTTTTTAAGTTGGTGAAACTATCCTATATGATACTGCAATGGTGAATACAAGACTTAAGCATTTGTCAAAACCTATAGAACTTTTAATTTAAGAAATCATTTAGGAGGCTAAGGAATCCCAAGATGGAATGCAGAATGTGACAAAAGAATCTAAATGTATTAAAAATATATGAAACAAACTCAATAAAGAAGGTGGGAGAGAACAAGGTGGTGACCTAAATAACACTGAGAATGAGTGGAATCTGTAAGACTAAAAGCAAAAGGAACTATACATGAGCACTGTACTTGAGTTGATAAAGTTGTTTCCCATGAGGGTATTGGTTAAACTATTCTGAAACCACTACACATTCATATGGGAATTGAGCATTAAGTAAGTGGAAGGCAGATGATGGGAGCCAGATTTCTCACAACTGAAGTAGAAATTTACAGATAAGCAAAGAGAGGAAGTTGGAATGACCCATATGGTAATGGATTGGATTTAGAGGCATCAACATGAACTCATGTCCAGCTTAATATAGAAACAGACAGTTACATGTAGAAATATGTACTGGCACATATATATGCACAGCTTCCTATATACACACATAGCTCCTTGCTCTATGAATTGAGAGGGCCTAGAAGCAATGACAACCCAGTAGAAGGGAGCACACCTAGTAACAGATCTCGGTTTTTAATGTCATTCTCTGATAAAAGGACTTAGGGCTTCTTGGAAATGGGTGATTTCAAGGATCGGTGCAAGAAACATACAAGATAAGACTGGAGCATCTTCTAGTGCCAAAAAGTAAGAAATTGCTAAGATAGACACACACATACACACACACACTTACACACACACAATATGGAGGTATGTCAAAGGGATACAAGAGCTAAGTGAAAGGACTCCCACTGGTCAAAGATGGAGCTATTCAATCAATAAAATAAAGTACTTTTGGATTATAACCCAAAGTATAAAATGAATATCCATGAGTCCATACAGATGTAAATAAATGATTTCATAAATAAGTGAATGTAGGAGAATAGACAAATCTTCCATTCATAAGATTCCAAATAACTTATGTAGATACTCTACCCATACAGAGGTGAAACATACCTCCCCACTTTTTACACACATAGGCTGTGTACAGTCACTTTCTTCTAAAGAGAACAGTATGGAAAAGAAGGAAAAAAAAACTTTACAGTGGAAAAAGCTGATAAATACTATCTCAAGTCAGGTGATCAATGTCAACTTCAACAATGACAAGTCATACTGAAAGAATGTATTCTTGACGTGATATTATAACAATGGCACTTTACCTTTGTGGTCTTCCTACCCAAAACAAATTATCCTAGTCTAATCATGAGAAAAACATAAGACAAATCCCAATTGAGGGATATTCTATAACATTCCCTGCCTGTACTCCTTGAAACTGTCTAAGTCAACAAAAACAAGGGAAGTTAGCTTCTGGCATTCAAGGAAAGCTCTGTTGTAATGCCAGCTGGATAAAACCTTAATGAAAAGATGTCTCAGAGTTTAAGCATCCAAGTTTCAACAAAGAGTTAAAAGACATGAAAGGAAACAGAAAGCAATGGCCCAGGTAAAGGAGAAGATTAAAGCATTACAAACCATCAATGAGGAGAACCAAATTTGGGAGATACACAAATATTTTTTTAATGGTCCTATGTACTCAGAGAGCTCAAAGAAGAGATGGACAAAGAATTAAAGGAAATCAGGAAAACAATAGATGAACATAAAGAGAATATCAACAGAGAGGGGGGGAATCATGTAAAGGAACCAAACAGAACTGAAGAGCGCAGTAACAGAAAGGTAAAATCTGGAATTCAAGAGCAGACTGAAGTTGGTAGAAGAAAGAATGAGTGAACCTGAAGTAAAGACAACTGAAACCATCCAGTCTGAGGAGCAGAGAAAATGAAAAAAAAGTGAACAGAGCCTGAGGAACCTGTGGGATACTATCAAATGTACCAACATATGCATAGTTGGAGTCTCAGAAGGAGAAGAAAGAGCAAAGGGAGAAAAAAAGAATATTCAACAAAACTACGGCTGAAAATTGTCCAAATTTAATGAAAGACATGAACAACAATAACAAAAAAATTACCAAGAAGCTCAATGAACTCCAAATAGGATAAACCCAAATAGAGCCACACCCTGGTACATGATAATCAAACTGTTATACACCAGAGATAAAAAGAGAATTCTGAAAGCTGTGACAGAGAAGCCTCAATAAAATTAGTACCAATTTCTCATTGAAAACCAGGGAGGCAAGAAGGCAGTGGAATGACATTTACAATGCTGAAAGCAAAAAATTGCCAACCAAGATTTCTATATCTGACAAAAGTATTTTTCAAAAATGAAGGACAGATTAAGGCATTCCCAATAAACAAAAGCCAAAGGAATGTGTCACCATTAGACCAGCTCTACAAGAGATGCTAAAGAGCCTTCTGCAGGTTGGGAGAAAAGGAAAACAGACAATAGATCGAAGACATAAAGAAATAAAGATCTCTGGTGAAGGTAATGATACAAGTAAATATAAATGCCAGTATCATTGTGTGTGGGGTTTGTAAACTACACTTTTTACCTCCTATAGGATCAAAACTGCAAATGCATTTTAGTGTAATAATAAATCAATGATTTTTAACAAATAATGTATACATATGTAATTTGTAACAAGAACTACATAAAGGTGGGAGGACAGAGAGGCACAAAAACATAGCTGCTGTATATAGGTGAAGTTAAGTCGGCATCTAAGCAAATGAGAGTGTTATAGATTTAGGAAGTTACAGTTATGCCTGTAACAAAGAAAATATCAGAGAATATACAAGGTAATAGAGACAGAAATTAGAGCACAGGGTGCCAGGAGTGGGGGGCAGAACCAACAGGAGTTAATACACAACAGGGATAGGGTTTCTGTTTGGGGAAATGGGAAAGTTTTAGTAATAGAGGGAGGTGATGGTACTGCAATATCTGGTGGTGGGAGACAGGTAGGAGGATGTTGGGATTCTCTGTATGGAGTTTGTATTGTTTTTGTAGCTGTCCTGTAAGTTTAAATAACTTTCAAAATTAAAAAAAACAGGAGAAAAAATTGAAAATAATTGCCTCTGGAGAGGGCAAAGTGGGGGTACGGGAGCAGAGGAATATTATACTTCATAGTAACTTTGAAAACACTTTTGCTAAAAATAACTGTAAAATGACAATAACAAGGCCAAGCAGCTCTTAACTGCAAAACCATACTATGCCAGGTTTACTTTTCAATCTGTTTTTGATAGTAAGGGAATGCATAAATCTAACTCTTTACTTTAAAACAAAGAAAGTGAAATTGTTGACAGCTACTATTTTACCACCCCTTCAAAACCTACCACCTAGCGTCACACAGCCATAGTGATGACATTCCTTCCTACATAAGTGAAACCTAGATATTCTTCCTTTCACCCTCTTCCATAGTCTCCAAACCACAAAAAAAGGGTGATAACAAAAACAATCCATAACAAAATGTTATTCAGAAGCCACACAAATCTCTTTAGAATGCATCAGTGTTACTGCAGCATAGGAAATAGGACTCACTGAATATGCATAGGTCCAACTAACATTTAAGTGCCTTGTCTATATTCAGATTAGGCTAGAAGAAACTATCCTAGAAGCCCTCATAATAATAAAATTTGGAAATAAAAATCTGTAGTCTATAATGCCTAAAAAGATACAACAGAAGCAGCTGACCAAGAGTAACATTCTTTTATTCCTTATCTTTAAAGTGTGTGTGTGTGTGTGTGTGTGTGTGTGTAAAGCATACCTATCCTGCATCTTGCAAGATATAAAAATGGGAGGCAAAGTTAAACATTTTGCTCATTGGTTAATAGGAACTCAAAAATTTGGTCTGATATTTTTTTCTTAACTTAGCTAGTCAGATGTAAACTTTCATTAATAGACTTTACATCACAATTGATTTCCATAAACTAAAATTAGATATAAATGTACCTTAGTCTCCATGGACCCTGAGCCAAACTGTCAGCCTGTCATCCCTCATCCTCACAAGGCTACTAGCTCAGGTCAGTCCATAATTCCCCTTCCATTAATAATTCCCTTTAGACCTTTCTAAAGCAAAGACAGAAAGCTAGTTCCATTTCAATCTTTTTAAAACAAAATTTCAAATTTTGAAACTCTTAGGAATCAGATCCATGAAACAATAATCTATATTCTAAAAAACTTCCACTTTCATATAATGAAATACTATATATAGCATTCATGAAGGAGAAGAAATAGGGTGTGTATAATAGTCAGCTTTGCTGTAGTAACAAGTTATTTTAAAATCTCAGTGCCTTAGCGTAAAGATTCCTATCACCCTCACATCCTGTTTCAGCCGCAGGTCAGAGGTGGTGCTATTCTTGGTCCATGTGCCTTCTCTTCCAGGATTCAGGATGGAAGACCAGCCCCCATTTAGAATCGCATGCAGAGGGAAAAAGGCAGGAGCACTGGTGGTAGCACTTGATATTCTTAAAGTTTCGACTTAGACATGGCATATGTCATGTCTGCCCTGTTACTGGCCAAGCAAGTCACATAGCCGTGCCTGATGTCAATGGGCCAGGGGTGTATGCTCCTTCCAGAGAAGTCTCCAGAAGGCACACGGCAGTGGTAGAATTTAAAACCCTCTTACAGAAAAGGACATTACTACAGGGGAACAATAATAAAACCGACCACAGCAAAGAAGAATATTCATAGTATATTATTCTCTGGTTAAAAATTAATATATATATTTATATGTCTAGATACACATATGTATATTTATGTATATATGTGTGTATGTTTCTGTATGTGTGTGTGTTTCTTGTTTCCTATATATGCATCTTTAAATCTCTGGAAGACCACACAAGAAAGCAATTAGTAGTGGTTACCTGTTTGAGGGCAAGGGGAGAAGTTAGGCTAATAGGGATCAAGGGTTGAAGAATACTTCTTACTGCATTCTTTCTATACT
>PVIY010057788.1:0-12714 GCA_004026745.1 Myrmecophaga tridactyla
CTTTGAGGAGATAGAGCTAGCCTTCCCACCATCACCAGTGGCCTTGGGCTAGCCCAAGCATGGTATTTGTAGGCTGGAAAGGTGGGGAAAAGTAGGAACATGCAACTTTAATTATGTAACACAGGGCCTGAGTTGTCTGCAAAAATTCTGCATCATTTGGTGATTCAACAACTCCTTTCCATCAATCTCCTCCTCCTACAAGCCTGCTTTCATTTTATTTAAATATTTTTGTTGAGATATCTTCACACACAGTCCATCGAAACTGTACAATCAGTGCCTCACAATATTATTACATAGTTATGTATTTGTCATCATGATCATTTTTAGATCATTTACATCACTCCAAAAAAAGAAAGAAAAAGAAAAAAGAAAAAACTCATATAGCCCATACTGTGGTAGTTAGGTTCAGGTGTCAACTTGGCCAAGTGATGATGCCCCTTTGTTCTGTTTCTGTGGACTTAAATCATCAGTATGTAAAATTCATCTGTGGCTGGTTTTGTGGTTGGCTAGGGGGCATATCTTCCACAAACAGTGAGGTTTAATTTAATTAGCTGGAGGCTTAAAAGAGAGAAGTCAAACTAGAGGTCAGCAGCTCAGCATACCTCATTTCAGCACTTGCAACTCAGCCCAGACATTTGGAGATGCAGAAAGGAATTGCCCTGGGGAAAGCCGTTGGAACCCAGAAGCCAGGAGAGAAGGCCAGCAGATTTTTGTGGCTTCCGATGTAACAGAGAACTTCAGATGAAAGTTAGTTGCCTTTCCCTCTGAAGAATCATAAATTTTTAACCAAATAAACCCCCCCTTATTAAAAACTTCTCTGGTGTGTTATATTTTGGCAGCTTTGGCAGATTAAAACACATGCCCCATACCCCTCCCTCTCACTTACCACTAGAATTTCAATCAACCCAATATTTTTTACCCCCTATCCCTGCTCCCATTATTTACTTATTATCCTTATTTTCTTACTCATCTGTTCATACCCTGGATAAATGGAGCATCAGACACAAGGTTTTCACAATCACATGGTCACATTGTAAAAGCTATATAGCTGTACAATTATCTTCGAGAATTAAGGCTACTGGAATATAGTTCAACAATTTCAAGTACTTCCCTCTAGCCACTCCAATACACCATAGACTAAACGGGGATATCTATATAGTACATAAGAATAACCTCCAGGATAATCTCTCGACTTTGAAATCTCTCAGTCACTGAAAACAATTTGGTCTCATTTCTCTCTTCTCCCTTTTGGTCAAGAAGGTTTTCTCAATCCTATGATGCTGGGGTCCCAGCTTTTCCAAGAGTCCTGTCCCACATTCCCAGGGAGATATACACCCCTGAAGTAATGACTCACGTAGTGGGGAGGACAGTGAGTTCTCCTGTCGAATTGGCTTAGAGAGCAAAGCCACATCTGAGCAACAGAAAAAGTTCTCTGGGGTTGACTCTTAGACATAATTGTAAGCAGTCTTAGCTTCTCCTTTGTAGGAATAAGTTTCATAGGGGCAAAATCCAAGATTGAGTGCTCAGTCTACTGAATTGGTTGACCCCGCTGCTTGTGAGCATATCAGGAATTCTCCAAATAGGAAAGTTTAATATTTCCTCCTTTCTCCCCAGTCCCCCAAGGGGACTTTGAAAATACTTTTTTATTCTCTGTCCAAATTACTATGTGACTTATCAGGGCATCACACTAACATGTACAACCCAACAAGATCTCACGCCCTATTCAAGATTCCATGAAATCATGGTGTTCGAATAAACTGACTATACAAGTTAAATTAGATAATGCTTTTCCCAAAATAAAAATTTTGCACTAAATAATCACCTCCCCCTTAGGTCTCACACAGAAGTTGAAGATTTGAAATATAGACAATATCATCCTTTACCCAGTATTGTGATCTACCTTAGTCCTATCCAGATTAGCCTCATCCATATCTGTAGTTGGTCTGACAACTTTTTCAACTTTTTTACAGTTCCTGATTGGGGTAATGATGACTTTCATAGCTTCAGAGCTCTAACTCTGAGTCCCAGGTGTCACATAAATACCCAAAGTTTCAAAGAACAACCAAAGAACTGACCAAATAGCTCAGTATCTCAGAAATTAGAAATAAAAGTTACAATTCCTGAATATATGTGACTGCTGTAAGAGCTTACAATCTAGGACCCTTTACAATAGGCCCCAACCTGATAACCCATGCTCTCGACTTCAATTCTCTGAGTTTGTATAGTCCATATGAGTGAGGCATGATAATATTTGTCTTTTTTCGTGGTTGTTAGGTACTGGTGTCAACTTAGCCAAATGATTATGCCCAGTTGTCTGGTCAGGCAAACACTGGCCTGACCGTTGCTGCAAAGATATTTCATGGCTGGTTGATAAACCAGAAGGCTGGTGTATTAAATCATCAGTCACTTGATTGCACTTGTGGATGACTACATCTGCGATCAACTAAGGCATGTTTCCCATGATGAGATAGTCCAATCACTTGAAGGCTTTTAAGGAAGAAGAGAGACTCTTTCACAGCTTCTTCAGCCAGTGAGCCTCCCCTATGGAGTTCTTCCATACTCTTCATTGGCGCCACCAGCTTCACAGCCTGCCCTACAGATTTTGGACTTTTCCATTCCCACGGTTGCATGCGATGCTTTATAAATCTCACATTTACAGATCTCTCCTGTTGGTTCTGCTTCTCTAGAGAACCCTAACACATTTTGTTTCTGACATTTCATTGAATACTGTCCTCAAGTTTCATTCACGTAGTTACATGCCTCACAACTTCATTCCTTCTTGCAGATGCACAGTATATAGTCCGTTGTATGTATACATCACAGTTCCCCCTTCCATTCCTCAGTTGTTGTACCCTTAGGCCACCTCCATCCATTGCAAATCACAAATACTATAGCTATAAACACCATTTGCACCAGTGTGCAAATGTCCTTTCTTGTCCCCACTTTCAGTTTCACTGAATGTAACAAAGGCTTTATGCCAAAACTAAATTCTAATTCATATCTTTTATTGTCATTTTTAATATGAATCTCCTCTTCCTTAATCATGTTTATGTTCTTTGTTAACCCTTTCTTTTTTAAATCCAGTTAATCAAAACTGAACACAACACTCTAAGTTGGATCTCACTAATACAATGTATAAAGGAAGAGTCACTATTTGATTTTTATGTATCATGACTCATTTTGATCCATCTCAAAATCATACTGGCTTTTTACAACAGCACTCCTATGTAGTATGTACTTTTTTCATTCATATTGAACCATGCCTCTTATCTCAAAAGGTAATTGACAAGTTTAATGGGCTTTTCTACGAAAAGTGCTTGCAGAATTCCTGGTACCTAGAGAGCACTCCATAAATGGCGACTATGGTTGTTCTTGATGCTTTGGACAAGGAAGTCAATGAAGTATGAAGGTAGGGATGGGGAGAGGGAACTGTTCAAACTGCAGAGTAGAGTATATTTAGGTAATGAATAGTAAAGTATCTGTGCATGATACTTTAAGACAACTCATATACAAAAATTCGAACTTCACAAAACTAATATATGTCTTGGAAGTCTGATATAAAAAAGGGCCGTGCACTTATTCAAAATGTCCTGTGTCACACCTCAGACTATCTGCTGACCTCCCCAATACATTAGATATCAATCCTCCAAGATTACCAGTTAGGTAGTGAGTTACGCATAAACAAAGCAATCTATTTTGACACCACATATTAAGGATGACTGTGCAAGAACCATATATTCCAGGAATTCCAGAAATCCAAACAGGAGTTGTATTTCTACCAAGGACCCAACATCAAATAAATCTGAGACATGATAAATAATATTACATAAACGAAAGCAACTATAAACCACTATGTAATTAAAGAAGTAGAAGTATAATCCAAGACTTATAAAAAGGACATTAATGTATGGACACAATGATTACACAAAGGACCCCAGTGAATTATTAAATACACATCTAGTTTTATTGTATATAACAATTATACTACATTCACTATATCGCAATTTGGTCCAAATGGAATATACTATCGAGAACAATTAAGAAATAAACATTTATTTGGCAATATGTTAGCCAGTCACTTTAGATATTAGAAGTCTATTTCATCAGACGAGCCAGATGTCCCAGGTTTCTTTCTAAAAAGCTTTCCAAGGAAACTGGAGACGATGCCTTCTCCCTCCCACCCTGGTTTAATTGCCCGAAGTAAGAAAAGACATTCCTGATTTTTCTGCTGACAGTAGAGCTGGGCTGAACATTAACTCTTATAAAAATTTAATGATGATGGTGTTGTTTCCATTGAAAGCATTTATTTTTTAAAGTAACAACTGACTCCATACGTCTACCCTTCACCGTTCACCACTTCCTCAGTTTATAAAAGCAGTTGATAAAGCTGCTTGGCATCCCTGGGGTTCTCAGGAAACAACTAGTGTTCTGTCTTTCTCAGTCTTCGCTCCTGGGAAGTGAGTGTTTGACATCTATCACGGCATTTCACACTTCAGTGAAAGGCAATAAATATTATCAGATTACATTTTTAGACTTTATTTCTTAAAGTTTTTTATATGTATATATAAAATATGTAAAGTATATATATACTGCCTACCTGCTTCCTGATTATTCCTCCTTGTTGCAAGGCCTGCAAAATCCTTTATAACCACACCCCCAGTGGATGCTATAACTGAGAAATTAGGATTTAAGAGATGATTATAAATGCTGAATCATCATGTAGATATTCCTTTTTGCTTTCTGGCATATTGGTGTAGACAGAGGGAAATACCCGAAATCTTTGAACTGTAATCCAACTGCCTTGATCTCGGATAATGATTGTATAGTCTTTATCTTGTGCCCTTGTGATTGTGAAAACCTTGTGACTGACCCTCACTTGTACCCATGCTATCCAGTTTTTTTACTTTGAAGTCTTGGGATCACTAAAGACAGCCCCTAATATTTATTAATGAAGGGTCTTGGTCAGTCGAAAACTAACCCACCTGAAATCCAAAGTTATCCTGACAACTGAAGCTGAGTCTAACCAAAATGGGCCTGCCCGACATGCGCAGTAGCTTAGACTTCAACCTGTAAGTCACCTATACCTCATTATGATCCTAAAAATCATGCCCATCATCATATTAAGGCTGCCATTTTCTTACACTGATTATATACTAAGCATGTAATCAATCTGCATATGCTTAATAATTAGATGACCTCTAAATTACATCATCTGGAGCTGTTGTGCACATTATCCTAAAACCCGCCCATCTTTTAATACCATAAAACTATCAGAATTGCTGTAGTACAGGGAGACAGATTTAGGGGCTGATAGGCCATCTGATCTCCTTCAAGTCTAGTGATAAACTTTTTCTCTCTTTAAAACCCCAGTATCTCAGGAATTAGTCATTGGAGTGCAGCGGCAGAAAATGTACGGCCTTTGTCCAGTAACAATGTCTTTCTAAACTACCATCCCTCCTCAGTCTTCTCCTTAGAGGCTGTGTTCCTCTAGCTCTCTCCCAATCCCAAATCTTTACACCAGTAGCAAATACATGGCCATATTTTATCTCTCCCCTTCAGGGTACTCAAGCCTCAGGTTGCCTGAAATAATCACCTACTCCCATTTCCAAGTGCCTGCCTACACCATTCCCCTGTTAAACACTTGATAGCCAGACGCAGGCATTTTAACCTTTCCAGATCCAAGAAAATCTGAGTGAGGATCCAATCAAGACCTACTTTCACACAGAGACTTTTCTGGTTAATAAGACGAAAGCTTTTACCCTCCTCCAATTAATTACCCTTCTTAATGTGCACACACTTGGTAACCAAACATCCCAGCAACCGTTCACTTACACTAGTAAAATTTGGGAGGTAGCACACACTAGGTGCCTGATATATACAATGTTCAATCCTTGTAATCCTAGAGGGATGTGCAAGACGAGTATAACGATACCCATTTCATAGGGTTGTTATAATAACCGATTAAAGCCTGGTACATAGTGGGACATAAATAATTAGTGTGCAATTAATTAATTAATAACCTGAGAGCCCATTGCACCACATAAATATGGCTGCTTTCCCTCTCAAATCGAGTCAGAAGATCCTACCCAAGACCTAACATATAAATCCCATAAGTGACCATCTTTCATCTGCTCACCAACCGCTCCCCATCTCACCAATGGCCTATTCCATTTTCTAGAGACTCCAATTTATCAAAGCTTTTCCTTCTTTCATTCAAATCTACATCCCTGCAACTTCTATTCACAGCTCCCGCCTTAGTTTCCAAGGAATACACAACATAAAAGGAGTCGCCTAGGCCTCCATTTTCTTTACCCCACACAACTAGTTTAGCCTTGGAGTGGGTATGGTGAGGTAGTTGTGAAAACTGTTGCCTCCACTCACCCCCACTCAAGTGCGTGCAAAACTTTTCAGAAAAAATAGAGCACGTGTCAAACTTTTATTTCTGACTTGCAAGAGGAAAGACAGAAGGAAAAGCTTGTTTCACGAAAACAGAAAAAAAAGGAGCTTTTAGAAAGAGAAAGTAGTCATGCGTAAAACCAGCGGATCTCAAACATTAGCTAAACCAGAATCACCCAGAGGACTTGTTAAACAGAGCTGGGGCCCTTCCCCTCCCTGAGCTCCTGATTCCGTAAATCTGGGGGAGGGCCTATAATTTGCATTTACTAACACTTTCCCTGTAAAGCTGATACAGATGGTGTGGGGATCACAATTTGAAAGCCAATGATCTAAAGCCTAAGGTTATTTGGGTACAGGGCTGATTAATGTTATGGGGGTGTAAAGCTGCCACGTCTTTACCTATTTATCAAGTACACCTGATTGCGCCGCTCCATAGCCATCCGCAGAGCTACGAGGCGTGTGTCCCCAACCAGAAACACCGAGAAACCAGGTTCAGCTCACCGGCGGTGCTAGATACGGACCATTTGATTAAACAGCAGGCTTTGCTTTTTCTTTCAATCGGGAAGGGATGATTTGGGGAATGAAATTTGGGAGGAAGTTGTCTCCTCGCTCCCTGGACAGACCGACTTCCCGTGGAGCGTCCTTTCTCAGGACTGCTCCCGAAGCCGCATAAGTGCAGGCCTTCCACGCGCGCCTCCACCTCACCACCCGTGGGCGCGCCCGGGACCCGGCACACAGTGCGCGCGGGGAGGGGCCGGGCTTTAGGAAGGGCTGCCGCGGGCAACAGGCGCCCCAACACGCAGGCGCAGTACCTCCTCTGACGCCCGCCCCGGAGGTGTCCTGCAAATGATCACGGTCTTGGGGATGTCTGGGGATGTTTGGAAATGGGTATCTTTTTTACTCGTCAACTTTCAAGTCTCGACTTTCTGCCTGGGCTGAAATTAATGCGCCAGGCTACTCTTACGAAATTCAAATTAAAAAAATAAAAGAGGGAGGCGCTGCCGAAACCCGGGATCGAACCAGGGACCTTTAGATCTTCAGTCTAACGCTCTCCCAACTGAGCTATTTCGGCGCCGCTCTCAACGATATAAAGGTGTGCTATTACTGCGTTCATGACATTGGCCTGTCTCGTTTATTCCCCAGAGATTATTTAAACCATTTCTACTTCATTAAATGGTTACATTTCTTTCGGCTTACGTTTTATACACCATGATCAGATACACTGTATACGTTATGCATTTTGTTAAATATAATACGAACTTCTGACGATAACTAAAAATAATCACGAAAGACACTTTCTCAATTCTGCCATACCCTTCACAGTCAGCGCCGGCAGCCCGCAGAGCATAGGCTCGGGTTACAGGCTCGGGGTCTCCTCGCGAGGCCGACTTCCGTCCGCCCGGGGTTTGTCCCGCGAGACTGGGAGCAGGGCCGAGCCCCCCGCGAGCTCTCTCCCCGCGAGCTCTCTCCCCGCGGGGCTGGGCCGTGCCTGCAGAGCCTCCCGCCCCTGCTGCTGGCTGCGCGCGGCAGTCACCGTGCTGGCGCGCCGGGAAGACCCAGGGCCGGGCCGACTCGTGTCGGCGCGTTAGGAATGGGATAAGGGGATGCAAGGGGGAGTGAGTGCAGGAATAGTCAGGTCGGCCTTGGTGAGAAGTTTGCAGCTTGTGAGCGTGAAATGCCCCCCTTAACCACTTCCTACAACTCGAAATACTACTTCGGATGTTAGATGTTTGCGCAGCACCCACTACATGCCAGTCACCTACGTTTTGCAATTCCCAAACATCCTATTGTTTTATATTTTTCTGTAAAGTAAAAGTAATTCTGTGAAGGCGGAGATGGTGTCTACTGCCTTTTGGCCCGTCTTAGAGCTTTGCGCTTAAGTGGAAGCTTCTCAGCTAATTTGGATGGACGGACAGACGAATTCATTTAAATATGAAAGAAAAAGGAAAAAAAAAAGTTTTTGCAGTCTCGTCTACTGTCACCATCACCTCCTCCTCATCTCCGCCGTCCTCCTGTAAGAAGGAGAGTTGCTTTATGAGCGTTTTGTCGTCTACTGTCACCATCACCTCCTCCTCATCTCCGCCGTCCTCCTGTAAGAAGGAGAGTTGCTTTATGAGCGTTTTGTCTTTTCTGGTTTCATCCCAGAAACAGATGAACTTGAGATAGAGTGTTTGGGGGCCTAGTGAGGGAGAAGGAGATATTTGGGGCAATTGCTCTGTGAGGATGATACATAATAAATAAGACAGAAAAAAAGAGAACTTTAAAAGGGTTTCGTGGGTATAAAACTCGAAACACTTCAGAAAAGACTTGAATTATTTCCAGTTACTCTTGGTGGTGTCAGTCCGTTGTTTCCATATTGTAACGCCGGCCTGGATTGAATCGTGAGACAGTTCAACTTCTTAAATTTCTCAAAGTTATGTTTTTAGGTTGAAATCTAGTCTAGGAAATCTCTCCATAATATATAAGATGCAAGAGGATGTAGAGGATCGAGCATTAGATGAAATAGCCCACTGGTGTCTGGGACATGGGGTCAGTGTGAGTTATCATTTTTCCCCTCTCCTAATCATGCCTGCAAACCTATGGCTTCAAGTTATGTATGTTGGGAAAGTGAGAACCTGTGTGACTAGGAAAATGCCTGGTAAGTTTTGATGGGAGTTGGGATGAGGGTAGGGAGAGGAGAAAGAAAGGTCTAGGGTTTGAAGGAAAATGAAGAAACAGATGTCAGAGATAAGAGAAGGAAGAGGACAACCAGTAAGTCATATTTCACAATTTTATGTGATTAGGGCCTGTGCTGGTTTGAAACTGTTATGTACCCCAGAAAAGCTATGTTCTTTTTCTAATCCAATTTTGTGGAGGCAGACATACAGTTTAGGGTGGACCTTTTGATTAGGTTGTCTACATGGAGATGCATCACCGCCTATTCAAGGTGGATCTCAATCCACTTACTGGAGTCCTTTACGATAAACCATTTTGGAAACAGCGTCAGAGCAGGCTGAGAGAGAAACCTTTGGAGATGCAGAAAGAAAATGCCCTCCCGGGTAAGCTGTTTGAAACCAGAAGCCAAAGGACTGGCAGATGCCAGCCATGTGCCTTCCCAAATTGGTTGTTCTTGAGTCAGGGTATTTTTCTCTGGATACCTTAGTTTGAATATTTTTATGACCTTAGAATTGTAAACTTGTAATTTAATAAATTCCCTTTATAAAAGCCAACCTATTTCTGTTATATTGCATTTCTGGCAGCACTGGCAAACCAAAATAGATACTTTGGAAAATTATGGGTTGATAGAAACTACATCATAATGGTGATCATTTTTTGAGTAAAAGTGGATTTCACAATGCAGCTGTGTTGTATGTCATGATAAACTGGAGACCAAACATCCTGGTTTCCCCAGGACAGTCTTGTTTATGTATTTGGTCCAGCAACATATCCTGGTAGTGTCTCTTTCCCTCTAGAAAATGTTCTGGAATTAATGGAAAATATGCTGTACCATCGCTCAATTTATAAACTTGGTGAAAAGAGCCTCAACTTGTGTTCCATAATGAATTATGTTGTTTTCTATAATAAAAATCTATCAGTGAACAAATTTTTAATATCGCCCCAATATTGGATATTTTTCAAAGTAGACTGAAAGTTTCCCAAGTACTAGGCTTAGTGCTGTGATTCCCAAACTGTACAGTGAAGTACCCACTGCACAGGTTGCTGCAGAATATTTTACACTTTTGAGGGAAAAAAACGGTGAAACCATACATCTGTGGAGCACTGAACAAACCACTTGGTAGTTCATAGTTTCAGCAACAGATTACATTTCTTTCAGTGATATTTTTATGCAAAGCTAGGTTTTAAAATAAAAATACAACCTTTCTTTCAATATATGTGTATTATTTTTTCAAACAGCTACAAGTTGTTGGAAGTAAGTATTTATTAAGTTGTTTGGACTTGAATGTTCAATAAAGGGAACTGTTGGCAATTTCTTTTGACCAGAGGGCACTGGAAAAATTACTGAGTCACTAACAGCATGTGAACAGAGAAAGTCTGGGAACCTCTGGCTTAGTGCCTTGATGTTGATAGCAGGAATGAAAATTGTTACAGAGTTTGGGAGAACATCTTGCTTTGTTCAGCAAGATTGCAGAAGAAAGAAGAACCACCAAAATATCTACACATGCTGTGCTTTGAAAATTATAGCTTTTTTGTATATATGCTACTGTTCACAAAAAAAGAAGGAAATAAAGGTTGATTATGATGATAAAAAAGTATTTAAGCCCTCTAGCCTCCTATATTCTGGAACAGCTAGAAGGAAAAATATGAGAGGATCATATGGTAGCCCATGACAAACTCTGGAATCTATCCTGTAACCACTTTTTGAAGAGTGCTTTGAAAGCTATTGCTTTTTTATTTCTTTGCTTTGAATATATGTTATACTATACAACTTAAAAAGTTAAATATATATATATATCCACACAAACCAAATGCCAGGGACCAAAGTGAGGCAAAAAAATCTGTGATTGCTAATGTAAGAAGGGGTGCATGATAAAGAAGTTGGCATTCAAACTGAGGATAAGGATATTGAAGAAGACCCCATGCTGAAGAGAAGCTTTACATGGGCGGCATTCCTGTGTTCCAAATTAGGCCAAGTATTTTGGCCAACTCCAGTCTACCTATGGAAACTATGAAAACTAATTATGAGAATTAACTAGCAAACCTAAGAATAATAAAACCAAAGAGAGCATGCTGTGCATACTTATAGCATCTGTGCTGGTTTGAAACGGCTATGTACCCCAGAAAAGCCATGGTCTTTTTCTTTTCTCTCTTTTTTTTTTTTTTTTGTGCATGGTCCAGGAATCAAACCCATGTCTCCTGCCTGGAAGGCAAGCATTCTACCACTACCCATGCCCAAAGCCATGGTCTTTTAATCTAATCTTGTGGATGCAGACTTATTGTGGGTGGGATCTTTAGAACAAGGTTGTTTGCATGGAGATGTAACCCACCCAATTGTGGGTGGGGCCTTTTGGTTAGATTATTTCCATAGAAGTAAACCCTGCCTATTCAAGGTGGGTCTTAACTAGATTACTGGAGTCGTTAAAAGAGCCAATATAGAGAGCAGAAACCAATACATAGACATTTGAAGATGCTAAACTAAGAGATGAAACCCAGAGTTTGCACTGGAGAAGCTGATTGAGGACCCATAGATGCTTAGAGAGAAAGTAAATGGAATCAGAAGTGGAAGGCAATGAGGCTTTAGACAGATATAATGTACGTGGTATTACCAACTGGAAGAAAGGTGATCCTTGTTTTAAAGTGAAGAGAATTTGTCAAAATTGAGGACTGGTGTTAGATGGAAGGCCGAATTTGAGAGTAATGCATTCAGATATTTAGCTGAGGAAATTTCCAAACTAAATGTGGAAAATGCAGCCTGATTCTTCCTTGCAGCTTACAGTAAAATGTGATAGGAAAGGGATAAGCTGAGAACTGAATTCTTGGGTACAAAAAACCCAGAAATTGATGGATTGGAAAATTCTGGGCCCCCAGAAAGTGAGACCCCAGAGAATAGTGCCCCATCTGAGGATTTAACCAAACATGGAACCAGTCAACCATTACTGAACAAGCGAGGACTGGAGATGAAATTATCCAGAAAGGATTTGTGGAAATCCTTGTCTGTTGGTTGTGATCCCTATGTGCTACATGGAAAACTGACAAGTTTGTTACAAGATCTGTATGAATAGAACTGCTGCCAATCTGGACTAAAAGGGACAGAAAAAAAGGACAGACTCAAGGAAAAATGACTTCAAAGGCAGAGCTATAGAAGCTAAGGTCTAGAGTCAGAAATCTTGGACCAGGAGACTAGCTCTACCCATACAGGTGGAGAGGGTGAGTTTGCCCTGGAAGCAGAGGATAGATCTTCTTCTTTGTTGCTTGGGAAGAGTTTTGCTCCCTCAAGCCTCAGAGATGGTAAATCATATTCCCCAGGGATTGGGGGGAGCCTGGTTGCCATCCCACTGTTCTGAGGGGTTTTTGCATGTTCCCCGCAGATGGAGAGAGTCCAGGTGCTGCCCTGATGCTTGAAGAGGGTGAGGTCAAGAATAAGGTAGTCTCACCAATATTTGGACATGTTGGAAGGCTCATGTTCTAGTTTGCTAGCTGCCGGAATGCAATATACCAGAAACGGAACGGCTTTTAACAAGGGGAATTTAATGAGTTGCTAGTTTACAGTTCTAAGGCCGAGAAAATGTCCCAATTAAAACAAGTCTATAGAAGTGACCAATCAAAGGCATCCAGGGAAAGATACCTTGGTTCAAGAAGGCCGATGAAGTTCAGGGTTTC
>PVIY010057789.1:0-12731 GCA_004026745.1 Myrmecophaga tridactyla
CCGTGGGCTCTGCTTGCTTGGCCTGTCCTTGGCCAGCCCCCCAGGTTGGCTTCTGAGGCTGCACGTGTCACTGGAGGTAGACTGTTATCCCTTGTTACAGCTCAGGAAACGGAAGCCCACGGAGGTTGACTGACAGGATCTTGGGCGCTCAACTAGTCAGTCGGGCTGACTTCACCCCTGCGCATTACCGCCTTCCATAGGCCTGGCACTCAACACTGTGACGACCCCCTCACGCATGAGAGAAACTTTCCCACATATTCAGGCAGACCCAAATCACGCAGGAAGCTGGGGCGGTTGGGAAACTTCCTTTTGTGATGGAGCAACTCATTCCCAGCATAAACAGGGCCATCTTCTTGAGTCACTGTAGTCCAGGATGCAGGGAGGCACCTGGCAGGGCCTGGCCTCTTCTCCAGCCCCATCCATCTCCCCTTTGAGCACTTCCTGGAGGCCAGGGAGAGACGCCTGAGATTTTGGCCCCTCCAGTCATGGATGCTAGAGTCTCACGACAAAATCCTGGGACAAGCAGGTCCTGCTTGGGCGTGTGCTAGGCCGAGCCATGCCCTGCGCTCCATTGCTCCCTCTGCTTGGTGTCTCCTCTTTCATCTCCTTTCTCTCCATCTGAGCTTAGTCTTCTGCACCTGTCTTAGCTGGAGACCCTGAGATAAGGGCTGAGGTGTAGGTAGTTTATTTGGGAGGTGAATCCAAGCAGCGTGCAAAGGAGTAAGGAAGTGAGACCCAGAAGGGAAGGCAGTGAAGGAAGGCTATGTTATTGGGCAGGTAGCTGCTGGGGACAACTGGGGCTCATTCCTGCTGGGGACCCACTGAGAGACTGTAGAGCACACCTCAGTGTTGTTCCATCAGGGTGAGGGATCTGGGGTGCTTACCCTCCAGCTTCAGTTCCTCGTTGGGTCAAGGACTCTTCCTGTGGCCTCAGCTCCCTGTTGTGTCCAGGGCTAGGGGATAACGGGTAAGCAAGGGCAGCATCTGCCTTAGCACCCTTCAAGATTTAGCCTGGGGAGGTGCTCCTGCCTCATTGCTGTCCCCGTGGTGTCCCAGTCTTACTGTTCTCAGGCAGATCATCGGGACCCCTCAGTAACTGGTGACTGAACTTGCTGGGACCCTGGCTGCATTGCTCCTCCAGCAGCCCCGGCTCCTGTGATGGGGTCTGGCACCCGGAGAAATATCCCATCAGATGAATGGGGAAAGGTGTGATGGGGTACACTGTGGATCAGTGTCCTCAAGGTGCCCAGGAGCAGATGGGACAGGACTCAAAATAGGAAACTAAACGAAAGCACCTGAGATCTGCAACTCAGTCCGTTGGCATCCTGTTGAGAGCGCCCTGGGGAGGGGGGAGGGGGAGGGGGTTCTGGGGGGTGGGTAAGATATGGCGAGTGACTTGAGGGCAGAAGTGGAAGGAGAGAATTGAATCACAAAGAAATTCCCATCCAGATTTCCCAACACTTGCATAGATCTTTGGGGTGGGGGAGGAATCTCTTGGCAGAAGATTCCAAAATTAAAGTGTTAGTAAAACCATGGCCCACAAGAATTACAAAAAAATAGAGCCAGTAATCCCGCACTTGGCACATTTCCTTTTTGGATTTAGCTCAAGATTGGAGTCATGGACCCTTGATTTTAGATGGTGCTTTAGAACTCGTCTATAGTCCCAACCCAACCTAAATATTTCACAAGGAGAAAACGGAGCTCAGAGAGGAAAATTGGCCTGACTGAGGTGAAATAATGCTGCTTCCCCAGCTCCCCAGTGAGGAGAAGGGCGAGCTAAGGTTCTCTCTTCTGTATTGGGCTCTGGGTTTATTTGCCCGACTGACAAGGGCCACCTGTCTTGGCGTCAGCAGTGTGGGCTTCCTCCCTCCCACAGGTCTGGCCAAGTAAACACACGTGGCAACTGCTGAGCCACTGGGCGGATTTTCTAGACATTCTGACTTGGCTGTTTCCATCCTACCCCCAGAATTCCAAGAATAAAGACCCCAAATATAGGTTGTCCCAGAGACTGAGAATTGTGCCTTCCAAGAGCCCTGCCTGCAAAGTTCACAGCTCTGGAAGCCTGGTGGGAGATGAGTGGCCGGACAGGTGACAGGTGGCTGCTCGGCCCACTGCCCCTGCTCTGCCCTCCAGATGCCAGACAGCTCTGGCGAGGTCTCCTTCTCCTCCCCATTGCTGGAGTTGGAATGCACAGACGTAGAGGGTGCATTCTTGTCTGACACCACAAGATAAGGCAGAGGAATGGGAGAGCGGTCATGGGAGGGGACCGTACCAGGTTGTAAAGTCTCCAGAAGAAGCTGGCTGTCAGGGCGTGATACACGGACGAGAGGTTTTCAAGAGGCAGGGACCGAATAGCTGAGTGGTCACTTGCCTGTGAGGAAACGTTCTCGAGGAAATAAAACAGTAATGGACGAGAATCATGTCTATTTCCCTGTTGCGTTTTCACCCACTAGCAGTAAGATTTCAGCACAGGGATTTGCAGAATGCTTAGAAAGTTTTTTAAAAATAATTTGAAATCCTTTACAAATCTGCAGTGGAAAAGATTCAAACTGAAATGAGAAGTCAGACTCTAACTTGCCCCCTTGAGTCTGATTCTGTACAGCATATTTTGGAATTTACCACGGCCAGAAGTGGCACACTGGGGTGAAAAGGGCCTTAAACTGGAGCACTGGATTCCAGTGTTCTCATGCCAATACTGTTGCCGTCGTAGGGATATGGGGCTTGTGTTCCAAAGCTTCTTTCTGCCTCATCTCTCTCATCAGATTTGGCAATTCAGCACACATTCCCTGAGGACACACCAACACTGACCCTGGGGCTTGGTTTATAAAATGGGAGCATAAGTCCCGTCCTCAGGCAGGTCCTAGTTTGGAAGGGGCAGGAGACAGAAAACAGTCACATGCAGAGAGCTCATTGTCGTGTCACAGAGGAAACTGAGTTCTGTTAGCCTGGGGAGTGTGCCTAGTGTGTTCTCTGATTTTCCCCCAGTATCTGGTAGTGCCTTTACCAGTGCATATTTAAGAAATATGTGCTGAATGAATGAGTGTTTATGAACTCCCCTTCTCTTGTTTCTGCTCACTTATATTTCCTCATTTGAAAATTTTCACAGAACAGCAGAGTTTTCTTAGATTTCTTCCAAAAGCAAAATTTCTACAATTGTACCAACAGAGCAATGATTTGGGATCTCATGGAGCTTGAGTGTTACTTATTCCCTATTGGTATGGCAACTTGCATGTGCAATTTGCATGCTCAGTAACATCTTATTGGATGAAGAAAAGCATGCTGTCAATTTGGCATATGAGTGTGTGGTCAACAACCTTCCCTCACCATGAAAATGCAAATTTAAACCACAATGAGATAGCAATGACACCCCCATCAGAATGGCCAAAATTAAAAAGACTGACAATACGAAGTGTTAACGAGGATGTGGAGCAACTAGAACCTCATACACTGTGGGTGGGAATGTCAAATGGTACAACTACATTGGAAAAGTACTTTGGTGGTATCTGTGAATGCTAACCATATATCTAATCTATGATTCAGCAGTCTCACTTCTGGGTTTATACCCAAGAGAAGTGAGTTGAATATGATTACCAAAAGATGCATGCAAGAATGTTTATAGTAATTCTATTCATAAAAAAATAAATGGAAGACAACCCAAGGGATTATAAGCAGGAGAATGGATAAATAAATTCTGGTCTGGTTGTACAATGAGCCACATAAAAGAGTGAACTAGGATACACTCAATAACATGAATGAATCCCATGTTGTATTGAATGACAGAATCCAGATACAAAAGGGTACATTCTGTATGATTCCATTTAAATGAAGTGCAAGAATAGATGAAACTAATCAACAGTCAGAATAGTGGTTACCCATGAAGAGCGTTCCAGGCAGAGGGCCTGGTACATGCAAAGGAATGGATATGTATCACAAGGCATGTGTGGGAAGTTCAATATGGCAGGAGGATAGCAGAAGACATTGAGGAGGAGAAAAGCCTGGAAAGGTTACTTGGGGTTACTCTGTAAAGAACCTTGAGATGGTCATTAGTGCTATTTGCCACACAGTTCAGTTTCTCATCTTTCTGGCTACCTGGTAGGATTGTACTTTCTGGCCCCTTGTGGTTGGGTGGTGCTGTCTTTCCATGTTTTTTTTTTATTTTATTATTTTTTATTTTTTTTTAACATGGGCAGGCACCGGGAATCGAACCCGGGTCCTCGGGTATGGCAGGCAAGCATTCTTACCTGCTGAGCCACCGTGGCCTGCCCTATGTTTTTTTTTATTATTTTTTTTCTTTCTTTTTTTCTTTCTTTCCATGTTTTCTTCTGGCCAGTGAGTTGTAACTGGAATGATGTGTGTGCTTTCTGGACTGTGTCTTTAATTGGTGGTGTGGGACCCTCCAGGGCTTCCTCTTCTCTCACTCTGCCATGGCCACTGGCAGTCTAGGATGGTGGCTGCTCCATCAGCCCTTGTCCCTGAACAGCTAGGATGAACAGAGCCTCCCAGGGGACTAACCACAAAAGATGTAAAGTGTGAGAAATAAACTCTTGAGGTTTTAGGTTGTTTGTTACCACTTCTGGGTTTATTTTATAGCTTTATTTTATCTATCTGGACTGATAATAACCTCAATTATGGTGTCAAGTTCATTTGTTATTCACTCACACATTCATTCATTCAACACATTGAATGCCTGGCCTGCATTACCTAGTGTTCTAAATGCTTGAGCAGACACAGTCCTTCCTCTCCAGGAACTTTGAATTTGTTGGAAGATACAGACAATAACATGTAAATCGGCCAGTGAACAAGAGTCACAGATTGCAGTAAGAATTATAAAGGGAATGAACAGGGTGATGTGAATGTGATATAAAGGCACTGGGGAGGAGAGTGGACACGGTCATGAAGAAGGGATGTTTCATTTAAACTGAGTCCGAAGGATAAGACGGAGCTGCCACGCAAAGGACCTAGGGAATAAAGTTCCAGGGAACAGCATGCGAAAAGACACAGGCAGGAAAGGGCCTATTGTGTTGGAATAACAGAAAGCAGAGTACTGTGGCTGGAGGAGAGTGAGTAGAGAAGTGGGCAGGGACTGTATCACTCCAGTTAAGTGCGTATGGCAGGCTTTGTGCATTAAAATGTCATTCTGGTTGCTGTGTGGAGTGTAGGCAGGAGCAAAGCTAGAGAGTTGTTACCAGGCTGCTGAAAGTGTCCAGAAGGGAGATAATGATGCTGGCTGGAGGTGAGGACAGGAAAGATGGAAGCAAGTGTTCTAGTTTGCAAGCTGTCAGAATGCAATATATCAAAATGGAATGGCTTTTAAAAAGGGGAATTTAGTAATTTGCAAGTTTACAATTCTAAGGCTGTGAAAATGTCCAAATTAAAGCAAGATTATAGAAATGTCCAGTCTAAGGCATCCTGGGAAAGAAAGCCAATGACATTCAGAGTTTCTCTCTCAACTGGAAAGGCACATGGCAAACATGGCAATGTCTGCTAGCTTTCTCTCTAGGCTTCTTGTTTCATGAAGCTCCTCCAGAGGCCTTTTCCTTCTGCATCTCCAAAGGTCTCTGGCTCATGTGGGTTCTCGTGGTTCTCGTGGCTCTAAAGCTTTTTCCAAAATGGTTCCCTCTTAAAGGGCTCCAGTAAGCAACCCACCTTGAATGGGTGGAGACTCATCTCCATGGAAACCATCTAATCAAAGTTACCACCCACAACTGGGTGAATCACATCTCCATGGATAATCAAATCAATTTCTAACCTACAGTACTGAATAGGTATTAAAAGAAATGGCTGCCTGCACAAGATGAATCAGGATTAAAACATGGCTTTTCTAGAGTACATAATCCTTTCAAACTGGCACAGCAAGTCAATAAAGTTGAAATAGGGTTTGGAAGCAGTATCGACAAGATTTGCTATGGACTAGAAGTGAGGGTTGAGAGGAAGGAAGGGATCAAGTAGGATCCCACTGCGAAGGCCTGAGAATTGGATGGAGGGCGATGCCATTTACTGGGATAGAGGAATCGAAGACAGCCATAGATTTGGCTCTGTTTGGCCACATGAAATTTCAGATGTCTGTTAGGCCTCCATAGAAGAGGTGAGGAGAAAATTGAATGTGCAACTCTGAAATCTGGGGAGAGGTGAGAGCAGGAGAATTGCATTTGAGAGGCATCAGCATATAGAGGATGCTTAACCCCAAGAGGCGGGATGAGATCACCTCGGCAGAGTGTGGAGAGAGAGAAGAGAAAGGGACTCAGCCAAACATTTGAAGGTGGAGCAGAGGCGTCAGCAAAGCAGGCTGAGAGGAGCAGTTAGGGAGGTAGGAAAAACTCACGAAAGTATGGTGTCATGAAAGTTAAGAGAGGGAAGGACAGAGAACCATCCATTGGGGTGGTCTTGTTTATAACCTGGACAAGAGTAGGGCTTAGTGGGGGTGGTGGAAACAGAATCAAGAGAGGGTTGAATTAAAGAAATGAGAAAGTGTGAACCTTTGCAACTCTTTGGAGATGAACAGAAAAATGAGGCAAGGTAGATTTAAAAAACTTTTTTAAGGTGAAAGATATTGTTTTAGCTATCTATGGCCAAGTAAGCACTCAAAGCTTAGAGGCTTAAAACAGCAGTCTTTATTTTCTATTCCAAGATTTTGTGGGTTAGAAATCTGGTTAGAGCTTGGCTGGATGATTCTTTTGCCCTGAGTAGCACTGACTGGGCTCTCCTGGTGACATCAAATTGGCGAATGAGCAGGTCTTGAGGATTTAAGATAACTTCACCTATATGTTGTCTTGGAAGGGATGGTGTGCCAGTTCGAAAGGATTATATACCCTAGAAAAGCCATATTTTCATCCTGATCCATCTTGCAGTGGCAGCTGTTTCTTTTAATTCCCATTCAGTACTGTAGGTTGGAAACTTGATTAGATCATCTCCATAGAGCTGTGACTCACCCAATTGTGGGTATTGGTCTTTGATTAAAGGGAGATGTGACTCCATGCATTCCAGGTGGTTCTTGATTAGTTTACTGGAATTCTTTAGAAGGGGAAACATTTTAGAAAGAGACCACGAAGTCACAGAGCCCATGCAGCCAGAGACACTTGGAGATAAAGAAGGAAGACCCCCCCGCCCCAAGGGGAGCTTCATGAAACAAGAAGCCTGGAGAGAAAGCTAGCAGATGTTGCCATGTTCACCATGTGCCTTTCCAGTTGAGAGAGGAAACTCTGAACTTCATCGGCCTTCTTGAACCAAGGTATTTTTCCCTGGATGCCTTAGATTGGACATTTCTATGGCCTTGCTTTAATTTGGACATTTTCATGGCTTTAGAACAGTAAACTTGCAACTTAATAAAGTCCCCTTTTTAAAAGCTGTTCTGTTTCTGGTATATCGCATTCTGGCAGCTTGCAAACTAGAACAGATGGTTAGAAGGCTGGGCTCGGCTGGGACTGTCACCTGGAATCCCTATTCATTGCCTCTCTAGCAGAGTGGCCTCGAGGACATTGGAATTCTTGCATGGTATCTCAGGGACATGAGATATTCTTATTCTAGTGAATAAGGCAGAAACTGCAAGGCCTTTTATGACCCAGCCTTGGAAGTAATGTATTGTCATTTCTGCTGTATTCTATTGGTCAAACCAGCCACAGGCCCACCCAGATTTAAAGGGCACAGGCCAAAGACTCCACCTCTTTATGGGAAGAAGCTCATGTTTGAAAACCCCCACAGACACAGAACATGTTTGCAGGCAGGATGGGAATACAGCAGGAGATGGAGAGAGGTGAATGGTTCTGGAAACCACAGTATAATGTCCTTCAGAGGTCATGAGGGGACAGTACTCAGGAGGCTGGAGATTGGGCACTTTCCCACTGTGAGGCCAGATGCCGAGTGAAAAGGTATGGCTGTTCTCATCTGGTGACTTCACGCTGCTCAGTTAGGAACAGATGAGCTCGTCAGCTGAAGGTGGATGTTGAAGAGGGTGGAGAATAAAAGGCTCGACACAGTAATCTCACCGAGTTGGAACTCAAGGAATGCTTTTAAAAACCAATTTCAACAATCATGGCTTTCTAGCATTGCTCAAAATAATATAGATCTTATAAGTACATGCTTATAAGCCATGATTATACATATTAATAACAAATCACTTTATTGATGATTTTTAATTATGCCTTGTAGTTAGGGAACCTATCAGAGATATCCAAATTCCAGGAAGTTGCTGAACATTTCTCGTTTTCCTTTAAGATGGAATCCACATACTATTATTTCCATTTTATTGCTGAAGGAACCAGGATTAATTTCATAAAATCTGAGAAAGAACCCAGGATTTAGAACTCTGAGATCATACCCATTTTTAGGACTATTGAGAACATGGAGACTACCTTTTTGTTTTACTTGAAAGGAAGTTTGAATTACTAATTCATGAGAATCATTTTAAAAAAGAAAATGTCTGTCAAGTGATGGTCTTCACTGACAAATGATATGTCCCTTGTTGGAAATATGTAATTCCTGTTCTGCAATTGCTTTTGGAGGGAGTTTATGACTCACATGCACAGACCAGTCATCAGGGTTACTTTATTAAATTAGTCACCAAAATATTTTATTTATTACAATCTCATAAGTCACTTCATTCAGTCTTGGATATTTAAAAAAATGGAAACCCTAGAAGAGCAGTGAAGATTCATCAACTGTATGGATATTCCAGAGAAGGGGGAGGGGGCTTTGCTGAGAATTTCAAAAGGGAAGTTCCAAGGACATTTGAGCAGAACCATTGAAAAGGTCCATACGTATTTCAGAGAGTTGCATTATTTCAGGTATGGTTGAGCTCTTGAAACCACCCAAATCAAACCTGTTATCTGTTCCTCCTTCTTCCAGTGTTCGTTGTATGTGTTTACCAATTGGGTTTCCATCCACCCAGCTAGCCATACTGTACAGTCAAGCTTGACCCTCTCCTCCAATACTCTACAAATTCACTGGCTCACCATTCACCACAACCAGAAATGTATTTAGCTGTAAGTTAAGAATACTGAACTAGCAGTGGCTTAACCATACGAGTTTATTTTTCTTACATAACAAGAAGTCCAGAATAGGCAGCCATGGACATTCCTTTAGCTGCTCCTTGATGCCATAGTTTTCTGGGTTTTTTTTTTTTTTTCTTTTTTTTTCCAGCTCCATCACCTTTAGCATGTTTCCTTTATTCTCATGATTGTTGCCTTCTGGTTGCAAGATGGCTGCTGTACCTTCAGCACATCTTCAAAGCAGGAAAAGGGGAAATGGTGAAGCCAGCTGTATCTCTTCTTTATGAGGATAAAAAAGCTTTCCCAGAAATCCCCATGGCAGAGTTTCCTCTAGGCTCCATTGGTCAGAACGGCCACCTCTCCTTGCAAAGGAGTCTGGGAAGTTGGGGAATAGGATTCTCATGATTAGTGCTGGACCTATAAAGATCCATCTCTGGGGCTGGAGACATGACCCCAGCCACATTTTCCTTTCCATTAGCAAGGAAGAAGGAAAAGTGGTTTTGGTAGGTAAATAGTGTCTGCCATAATTGTAAAGTCTACTGGCTTAGCTCCATTCCCCAGTGCCTTTTTTTTAACATTTTTTTTATTGTGAAATATAACATATATATACAAAAACAATAAATTTCAAAGTACATTGTAACAAGGAGTTATAGAATAGCTTTCAGAGTTTGGTACAGGTTCCAGTTTCAGGTTTTTCCTTCTAGCTGTTCTATACTAAAAGAAATATTAGTATGATTCAGCAGTCATACTCATTTGTTAAATCCTATCTTCTCTAAGACCTCCTTCTCTCAATCTTTAGGGGTTCTTGGGCTCTGTCCATTCTAACTTTGGGGTGCCAATTTTATGGGATAGGGGGTGGAACTAGCTGATGTTCTTGGAGAGGCTGGTCCTTCTAGGTTTTAGGACTTATCTGGCCTAGGAACCCTCAAAAAAGGTTGTAAGTTTCCTCCAGTGTCTTTTTGCTTTTTTTTAACGTATGCAGGCATTGGGAATCGAACCCCAGTCTCCAGCATGCCAGGTGAGAACTCTGCCACTGAGCCACCATGGCCCATCACCCTCCAGTGTCTTTTAACTTGCTAATCACAACAGCCTCTGAACTGGCCCCTCTGTTCTTCCTCCACCAGCTGCCAGACTTACACTTCTAAAATGCACATCTGATCATGGTGCCTCACGGATAAGGGCATTCACCAGCTCCTCTCTATAGTGGCCCCTCTGCCACGCATGACCTAATTTCTGCCCTTCTTTACACTTGGCAAAATTATCCTTCAAAGATAAGTTTAAGTGTCTCCTTTTCTGGGAAAGCCTCCCCAATCTGGTCTCTGACTCTGACAAAATTAATTATGCCCCTCCTCTTTTTACCTTGTCTTTTTTTTTTCTTTCTCAAGCATGATTGTTATTATACCCCATTACTGACTTATTTGCTCAGATATCTGTCTCCCTAGCTAGATTATAAACTCTGTCCCATATCTCATCCTTAGCAGCTAGCATAATGCTTAGTACACAGCAAGTGTTCATGGCTGACACAGCTATTTATCTCCCAATATCTATTCTCATCTTCAGCCTCATAAAATAACTTTTATTTATAGTTAAGCCCATGGCTTCTTTGAATAAAGATCTTTGCAGCTAGTTGAAGACATGCAACATAATGGTTGGTGCTAAAGCAGCTATCTGGGACCATGAGATAGCTCCGAGGGTAGAAGCTGCACATGGTAGAGCCAAAAAAAAAAAAAAGGATGTGGCTCCCTGACATGGTTTATAATATTTTATTAACCTAGGCTTGCTTACCTTAGGAATTTTAGGTGGAAGAGAGGAAAAACCTTCTCTTGTTTGAACCACTACTTTAGCCAAACTTAATTGATAGAATTCTTTGAGTTGGTTGAATTACAATGGGCTGAACCCTAGCATAAGTTGAAAATGGGTAGCCCTCAGGCTTCAGATATATATCCCCAGATATATTTCCTTTAGGCCATGCCTAAAATATGTGAGTACTAGGCAGGGCGCACCTCCCAAATCCCCGTGATGTCGTATCTGTGCCATGTATATCACCTACCTCCAATTGCATTTGAGTTTGTGGCACCCGTACCCTAGAGTTACTTTGCTTGGGTTACAAGCATGGCTCAGTCCACAGCCCCTTGCCAAGTGTGTTGGCTGCCCATTTGCTTTCGGGAGGTCTCCCTGATTCAGAGAGCATTTATAAACGGAGAAAAAGGTCAGGACGAGAACATTTCACTCAGCCTCTAAACACAGAGCATGGTCCCTGAGACGTGCCTCCCTCCCATGGGATTTGGCATCAACATATCATGCTGTAAAACCATTTAAAAGCAGTGCAGAGAGCTGAGCCGACCATATGGTACAGTGGGGTGGGGTACAGCGTGGGGGTGTCTCCGTTCAAGGTTTGGTGTTTCCTCTGTCGGGAAAAAAAGGAAGAACCCTTTCTTCCTCTCTTAACCTCACCTCGCATCCAGATCTGCAAACAAATGTCAGACTCAACAAGCCGGTCAGCAGTTGGGATCTGAGGATTTTTAAAAATAGAAATATTCACTATTTTGGCATTTGAAATCTAGTCTAAAGTAATTGGAACAAAAAATTATAAGGTTTTGTAGGCTTTACCCAAATATGTTCTATGAAAAATCAGCAGAGGGACCTCACAAATAGAGACAATCAAAGGTTCTCAGCCCAGGAGAACTTGCAGTTCACACAGGAGTATCAAGAGTCATGGTCAAGAGCACAGTTCTCGAGTCAGGATATCTGGGTTCATATCCTTGCTCCCCACATACTAGCTGGGCGACCTCGACAACTTGCTTGCCCTCTTTGTGCTGCAGTTCCTAGGGTGGCCAGAACTGGCTTGTCCTTACTCGAGAGTTAGGCATCTCTTTCCCCACTCCATGTTGACTGATCATCATCTTGGTAGCTTGAAATTGGCTGTGGTGGGAGTTCGTAATTCCATGGAAATCAGCAAATGCAACAAATCAGGGCTTCCCTCCGCAATCCAAGAAAGATGTTAAACTTGGTCAGCATGACACTGCCCATTTCCTAATTTGAAAATGGGCTAAGAGCTACCTCACTCTCTGGGTGAGAGGAGGATGAAGTGAGAGGACTCCCGGGAAGTGCTCAGGCTGCTTCAAAGCACTTAATACATGTCAGCTTTCATGAGTCTGTTAGGCATGTGATAACAGCTACATCATTTTTGAGGCTACTCTGTGGGAGGGTGGGGGCGAGGGGTAAAGTCTGATTTCTCTAGCTCTCACATTGGCTTGCAGAGCCCCTTAACCTCTTTATATCCCTCTTGCCCCTGGGGCGTCCTGTCCTTTACTGCCCTGACAGCCTGTCACCCCTCCCTAAAATGCAGATTATATGATACTGAGAATGGGGATGGTATTGGCACTGTGACACCAGAGCTTTGGAAGAAGACACACATGGTACAAAGGCCACCTAATTGTGGTAGAAAATGGACCATTATTAAAAAAAAAAACCAAAACGTTGGAGCCCAAGGACTATAAGAAACCACACAATTCAGCACCCTTTACAGAATGGTAGCTACGTGCTGGACCTTAGAGCAATCCTAGAGTCCCAGCATCCCTCCCAGCCACCCATTTCACAGAAAAGGCGACGGAGGCGCCTTCCGCCGCTGGGCGCACAGAGCACGGAAAGGGCAGGGAGGGGCTCAGCTGTGTTTCACGTGAGACGAGGCCCTGGGTGAGTGTGCGTGCGAGCCGAGGGGCCCACCTGCCCCGGAGGCTGCGCTTT
>PVIY010057790.1:0-12724 GCA_004026745.1 Myrmecophaga tridactyla
GATAAACTCTTGTGTAAACCTTACTCCTGGCACATCTTAGGAGTTCATTAAATGAAGGTGTTAATGAAAGATATTGGGCATATATTCAATAGCAAAGGGCTAAGGCCTATTTTAGAAAAAAAAATCATTTTTTTCCTGAAAGTTATTAGGATAATACATTTATGCTACTAGACTTTTTAACAAGTCCATATCAAACTTAATGTTTAGAAAAGAAGTAACTCTGAAAAATAGTATGTCATCAATAATGACAGAAAGTTACACCAAATCTCTGTTTTAAAACTAACTTTTTCCCGGACTATGCACCCCTCCCCCAAAAAAGCTAACTTGTCCAGTAAATCCTTTAGGGGCCATACAATGGAGATATCTTAGGTGACCAGAAATTCACCACTTACCTCTGTAAGGCCAGGATTTCATCTATAGAGTTCAATATGTATTGTGTGGAAAAATGAATAATTTCTGAAGTAGTTCATTCCATATTTATACATTTTATTAAAATTTTTCATTTATTGCTTAGAGTTCGTTTTTTTCCTGAAACTTCCAACCAGAAGTCTTAGTTCTGTCATTTGCAGGAAAACAGACCAAACCTGTTGTGTCGGGATAGGCTATATTATGCGGGAGTAACAAACAATTCCAACTTTAGTGACCTGTAACAGCAAAAGTTGTGTTTCTTGGTTGTGTTGAGTCCATTGCAGATAAACTGGTTTATTCCATGCCTCATCAATCTGGGTCTTAGGCTGATAGCATAGCCACCATATTGAATGTCTCATGTTATGGCAAAAAGAAAGATCACTCTGAAGGGTCTCATGCTGGCTTTTAAATGCTATGGTCCAGAAGCGACACACATCATTTGAGCTATCAAACTAATTGGTCAGAACTAGTTGCTTGTCTCCATGGAACCACCACAAGGGGGCCAAATAGTGCAACCAATCTTGTGCCCAAGAGTAGGGCAGTTCTAAAGACTATCGTTCCCATAGAAATTCTTGTCCACAAATAGCTTGCCCGCTACACAATCTCTTCCTACCACTCTGTGGCCCAACTCTTCCCTTCTCTGGGGTAAACAACGTCAGACTTTCCAGCTGTTTATAGGAAGACATAGTGTAGCTGCTTTCACCATCTACTCTCTCTTTGAATGCAGTGCTAGAGGGTCGCCCTCTCCTATCGATTTTAAGTCATTCTTTATATATTTTCTAGTATTATATACATTTTATTTTCTCAAGGTTTGTTTTCCTGGCAAGGGCACAATGAACAGGAACTTTTAACAACTGTTATCTGAAGATGTCGTGATCATTATAAAAATTTGAAATTTGGTCTTGAGTAGTTCCCTTATTTTAAATGTCAAATGCTTTATATAATCTTGCAACAAAAATAAAACATCCTCTTAGAAGTATTCATCCATTCATTCGCTTATCCATCTATTTATTCATTCAGTAAATATTCATTGTGTACCTACTAGGTGCCAGGCACTCTATTAAGCACTGGGGACATTGAAGTGACTAAGAGTCCTTCTCTTGAAGGAACACACTTTCCTATTGGGCAGAAAGACAGGAGAACTCATTAAAGTATTAAGAGAGGCACAGAGAGTCGTGGGAACACTTGCGAAGAAGCAAAAAGCTATCTGGCAGGATTTAGGAACGCTCCATAGAGGAATTGACACTGGAACTAAGTCTTGAAGGAGTGAGATTCCTCTAGGCAGAAAAAGAAAATAGAAGGAGGATATTCCAAGCAGAGACATCAGCATGCACAAAGGCACTGAGGATAGCAAAGCTTGGTGTTTAGGAACTACAAGCAATTCGGTGTGACTGTAACTTGGGTTCTTTGTGAAAGAAGAAACCAAATAGTGCCGAATTGGTGAAGGGCCTTCTAGAGTTTAGACTTTATCATGTACAACAGGGATTTGCAAACTCTTATGACTACTTTGGGGCAGACAAGGATTTAAGTGAGCAAAGCAGATCAATTAAGGCCTTAAGAAAGAGTCCGGGCTGTGAAAATCTGGAGATACATTCATCAGGTCTCTTTAGAAAGCTCACACTGGTGGCAGAGGGGACAGGGAGTGTTTGGAGCCTGGGAGGCTATAGCTGATACCCTGTAATCACTTGAGGGATGATACAAAGTACTTAACACTGTGCCCATTTTATAGATCAATTTTCTATGTACTTAAAAGAGTCTAGATAAATATTTGCAGACTTAATGAATGAAAGGAAAGCAAGCTAAAGTTTTGGAAAGAGAATATATTTTTTGAGTGTTTCTTCTTATGCCACATATTTTCTTTGCTGGACTGCTCATTTTTCAAGAGCACTGTGATCCAGCATTGAGCACATAAAATTTTACTCTATCCCTATATGATAAATATTATTGGTTTTTAAAAAATACATAAAGCATTGAGTGCAGAACACAAAGAGAGATCACCAAAGCATCAGAATACCTATTGTCTGGGACTAAGCTCACTGATCCTCCCGCATTATCAAATGATTGCTAAACAGATGGGTCTTGTACTAGGTCCTAAAACCGTGTCCTTATAGGCTCTGTAAAGCTACACTAAACCCTTTATTACTGCCCTCCAGAGTACATTATAGCTCAGTCTATCCTATAGCTATGTGCCCAAGAATGTACTGAGGGTGTTTAATTTTTGTTACTTTAAAAAATTGAATCCACTAACTCACTCTTTCTAGCCCCTCTCTTATTTTCAAATCATACTTGCCTGTCACTCAACAGTTAGAAACCTGCAAAACACTGCATACTCTCCCGTAAACTTTTAATTTTTATTTTTTTCATTATATGCATTTATCATCCCAATTGACTTTTCATTTTTGTGAAAAATAACATAGATACAAAAAGGCAATAACATTTCAAAGCACATCACAATAATTAGTTGTAGAATAAATTTCAGAGTTTCGTATGGGTTACAGTTTCATATTTTTGGGTTTTTCCTACTAGCTGCTCCCAAACACTGGAGATTAAAAGAAACATCAATATAATGAGTCACACTCATTTGTCAAACCCTACCTTCTCTGCATAACTCCACCATCACCTTTGATCTCTCTCCCACTCTTTAGGGGTATTTGCCCATTCTAACTTTTTCATATTGGAAGGGGCTGTCGATAATATGGGGTGAGGGATGGAGCTAGGTGAAGTTCTGTAGAGGCTGGCCTGTCTTCATTGCAGGATTTATCTGAAATAGGGACCCATCTTGAGGTTGTAGGTCTCTGGAAAGTTACCCTAGTGCATGAAACCTTTGTAGAATCTTATACAATGCTCTCAGTGTTCTTTAGGATTGGCAGGTTCTTTTGGTTGTCTCCCATAAACTTTACAGTGTTAAAAACACTAGGTATTCTTTCATAAGACTTGGTAATTTATCTCTAGCAGGGTATAGTTCCATGGACACATCTCTGTTCTTAAAACTGCTCAGTTCGGTAGATAATCTGATCTTTAAAGTTCTACAGATTATAATTTTTTAATTTGAGTTTCTTGAGGTATAATTTATATACAGTAAAATTCACTTTATGAGTTCAATGAATTTTGAATACATAGGGGGCAGCATAAGCAAATTATAATATTTTAAATTGAACTTCAGAAGAAATAAATATGTGCAGCTAAAGCAACCTTAGGTGTTCAGCTGCCTGGACTCTAATCTTGGTTCAACTAGTTACTACTTGCATAATCTTGAGCAACTCTTCTCATTCCTTTCTACCTCAATTTTCTTATCTGTATGATGGGAATAATAATAGTACCCACCTGGAACTAAAAGATGCACAGTGCTTCAACATTGTCAGGACTCAAAGGTTAACCATTATTTCTGTTGCAGTTAATTTTATTTTTGTCATTATTATTGTAATAGAAAAGAAATCAGGGGGATAAACAAGAATAGAAAAATGGATTGACTGGGATATAGATGGGATATGTATATACCTCCTGGGTGACTCAGTGGTATGCCAGGAGTGCACAAAGCTAAGAATAATTATGGCCTCTATTTCTGGACTATTTATTTTTTACATAAAGATTTCAGAAGAAATTATTTTTCTCTTCAAAGAAATACATGTATAATGGATTGGAAGGCAACATTTTGTAAGAATTTTTAACAAAAATTGAGTCTTCAAAAACCTTTTGGCTGCTGGAGACTTTGAGAGGAAGGATAAGTACTGTATTCACTTCCTTTTGCTGATTTCCCTCCTCTGTTACTTTGGTGGAAATGATTGCAAAATACCAGACCATCTCCTCTTTTTATGGGTGGTGCATACTGCCCAGATGTGGAAACTTTGCTGTTAATGAATGTTCACATTTTAGACCAAAAACCTGTTGGAATAAGTAAGGAAAACTATTAGAACATGACCTCGGGGAAATCAAGTCACCAGAAGGAAAGGAGCTGAGCTGAACTCTAGTTCTTGTTCAGTTTCTCATCAGCTAGCTGTTTATATCCACAAGGGCAGGGATTTCTTTTTTTCTTTCACTTATGATTCGAACATATCTAGAATAGTGGCAGGTATGTAGTATAGATACACATTGTCGAAAGATCTTGGGAAGGACACTTAGTCTTCATAAACGTCAGTTTTCTCAGCCATCAAATAAGGGGGTTAGATCAGAGGTTGTCAAACTTCAGTAGGTTTAGAAATTAAATGGAGTGCTTGTTAAAGTATAGATTTCTTGGCTTCATACCTAGAAATTCAGATTTGGTAGAAACAAGCTGGGATCCAATGATCCACATGGATTTGAGTCATAAGGGTCAGAAATCTGACTAAAGAAGGGAGATTTTTGTTTTTGTTTTGTTTATTTTCATTCTGGAAAACCCATTCCCATATAAATTGGAAAACAAAGAATAAGAACTGCTTCAGGCATAATTGGATCTAGCTGCTTAACGTTACCAGCCATCCCTCGGTTCTGCGTTTCTGTCTCAATGTCTGTTTTAACAACTCAGTCTGGCTTTGCCTCCACTATGGTAAGAGCTACCAGTCCCTCCAGGCTTCCCTTCTTCACCGTGGAAAGCCCAACACAAACAGCATGCCTCTTTCCAAAATTTCTAGCCAAAGATCTGAATGGCACTGGGTCAAATTGTATCATACCTGCACTCATCACCACAGTCTGGTGCCTGCAGTTCTTGAACAGACAAGTTTGAGGTCAAATGCCCACTCTTGTATTTAGGGGTGCAGCCACCCCAACCAAGTCAGGGAGGGATCGTTGTACAAGATAAATGGGAGGTAATTTTTCCAGGAAAACAGAAATGGATGCTTGTTAGCCAAAACTACAAATTGCCACCCATTACTGTGAATTTTTTGGAAGAACTTAGGTAAGAACCCAACCACTGTTGTGAAAGAGTAACCAGTATGCCAAGATATTAAGGTGACCAGGAGGGCATAACTAGGGCCTCAGGTTGTCAGAACTCCCGAGCAACTTGCATCATCCAATTACCCCAGTGCTTTGGACAAATACTAAGCATTTCCTATGTGCACCATGAAGGATGGGAAAGTGCTAACCTGAGTGATGGACATGCAGGTGATCTGTGACCTGCACTTTGAGAATCAATCACACTTTGAGGTCGTCTCAAACATACAATAATATTACTACTCCAGGATCTTCATGAGATAATCTGGAAGCTGGTTTGTGCAGTTGACAGTAAAAGCTAAAGTTGGGGTGCAAAGAGTTAAGACAAACAGACAGAGGACTAGCAGTTGAATCATGCCTTGAGTATTATCGGTTTGGTTTTACTTAATAATCTTGGGCCAACATAGCCTGTTCCAGCCTTGTTCTTAAAATACCTGTCTGCCTTTAATGCTTGCAGCATAAATGGATGTACATTACACAGACGATGGAAAGGGGGAAGTAGGGAACAGCCTGGGACAGAAAACTGAATTGATCATTAGTCGACAGATATCTCTTAGATGCCTTACATGTGAGTTCATGAAAGAAGTGAATTCTGATGAATGATTGACCCATTTTGTTAAATGAAGAAGCTGCTATCATTCTCTTAAACTCATTAATAAAATCATTCCCAGCTCTACCTTTTCATCTTAGCATTGCCATTAATTTAGTTTCAGATGGCCTCTCCACACCTCCCACTTTCACCTCCAAAGCAATCCAATGTGCAAAGGAAAGTATTTTCAACAAATGTTGCTGGAGTAACTGAATATCCATGTGGAAAAGTTAAACCTTAACCCTTCCACCATATGTAAAGAATTCATTTGTAATAGAGTGTAGATTTAAATGTAGAAGCTGAAACTTTAAAGCTTTTAGAAAAAAATATAACATAACTTGGAGATAAACAAAAATTTCTTAGAGAATTCTTAGAAAACAATAACCACAAAAGAAAAAAATAGATAAATTAGACATAAAAATTAAAAACGTTATGCTCATCTAAAGGAAAGCAGGATGAGGAGTGAAGCCTGGAAATTCCTGATTAAGAATCATTACCATCAGGGGGATTTCCTCTCTTGTGCATTAGGTCAAGTTATTTTGACTTGTAAGTGATAGAAGCTGACTCTGCGGCTTAAGTGAAAAGGGGAATTTCATGGAAGCACATTGGGGCTTTTCATCAAATCCAAAGTTAAGGATGCAACAGGGCCTAGGAACAGAAGAAGTAGTGAGACACTGTAAGGAACCCAGTAAATCCTCTCTCCATCTTTCATCTTTGTCTATTCCTCATGACCATTCACCTCTCTCTCTCCTTGGATCATGTTGCCAGTTCTTGAGCTGTGAATAGTCCAGTTGAGCCATCCAAAGAAAGGCCCATCTTTCTGTCTTTGACAATTCTTAGGGAAGAGTCTGATTGGTCCACTTGGGTCCAAAAAACTGTCATCAGAGGCAAGACAATATTTGAAGAAACTGCAGTTCCTTGCATTTATGTGAATGTAGGGTGAAAAGAGATTGCATTTTATTTGATGTCCTCTCTACATTTCCTCTTCATTAAACATAAAAACTAGATACCATTAGGCACAGTGTTGATGAGAATTTTGTGCTTGGTTCCAGTTTTTAATGGCTGTAAGCTTTGGTGTATTGATACACTGTGTCTTTGATTGTTCTCTACATATTGACTGATATATTAAAGGCCATAAACAAAATTGTCCATTTTACAAATGGGCACATTTACGTGTAAATTATTAGCAGAGATCTATCTATAAATACCAAATGCTTTGTTCTAATCTGATTGTACAATAAAATTCATGTAAATAACTTTAATCAACTTCAAAAGCAGCAAATTCCAAGACAATTAGGTTAACTTTAAGAACTCATATTTATTGAGTTAACAGATGGTAAATTAAAAAACAATGAAGCTAATTTTTAAAATCATTCATTGAGTTAAAAAACAGACTTATTTAACAAAACTGTTGTTAACTGGCTTTTCATCCCAATATGCATATTTAAAGATTACAGTTTGGGGGACTTCTGGGAGGACAGCAAATGAGTTGCAGTATGTGAACTCTCCTACAGTGGATTCCTTTTAATAAAGCTTTGGAATCCTCTGAAGAAAGAAAGAACTTTCTATGCATTGATAATTAAAATGTAAGAAATAAGCCTATTCTAGATTTTGGAAATGATGAATGGTCTGCTTCATCAATTCAAATTTGCTCTCTAACCTGCTCCTGTGGCCTTTTGTGACTGGACCTCACACACCTGAGGAACTTCTAATGCAGAGTAAAAATTGCCCCTGGTCAGACTGCATCTCTAAAATATTAAGCAAAATAGGCTTTTCTCTGCAGAGTGCCTTCTTGGGCTTTGTGCACTGGTGATCTGAAATATGTGTGCATCACAAAATGTTCTTTGTTCTTATTTTTCTCTTTTGCTCTCTGGTTAACGAAGCCCTGTGCACTGGCCTTTTCCTTCTGGGCTCCCACTGGTTGGGTTTCCTTGTATGTTTTGGTGGTGGAGCAATAAACATACCCAAATACCTCAAATTTACCAGAAACTGGTCATCTCCATACAAGAGCTCAATCCTTTCTCCTACTTCGTGAGGTTTTATAGATAATGTTGGAGATAACACCATTGATTCAGTGAGGTACATCTTTTACATTGCTTTGGCTATTATTGGTATTAAATGATGGCATATTTAGGACTAGAGTTATTCATGCAGAAATGAAGTTGTTCCATAAACAAATTTGGAATAGATTTGTTTGAGTGACTGGCTGCTCAATTGGTGTTATGGTCTTTTCTTTACCATGGACATTCACAAACAGCAATGTAATTTATTTTATGGCCCTAGAAATTACTTGTCTGTGAGCTGATCTTACATTTTATAGGATCTGATCAGTAATGTTTAGGATCATATGAACTGGTTTTGATAGACCAATTTATGACCTTTAATTTGCAAATTGAATTTAATGTGCAAAAGAATTTTCAATGAATGGTGTTGGAATAACTGGATATCCATGTGGAAAAGAATAAACATTGATGCATACCTCCCACAATGCAAAAAATTTATTCGCAATGGATTAGAGATGTAAATGTAGAAGCTAAAAATTTAAAATGCTTAGAACTAAAAAATCTCTGTTTTAAAAACACTTAGAGCTATAAAAACACATTATTGAAATTACTGTAGAAAAATTTATCTTATTATTGTGCATTTAAAACTTCTTATCCCCTAACCCTTTTTCCTCCTTGAAATACTTGTTTTTAAAACCTTTTGATAGTATCAGGTTTCTTAGAAATGCAACTATAACCACATAGCAGATTAGACTATTGTTTTTTTTTTCACTTAAACAAGAGTAAGTTACAATAAGAATAGAGTATGACCAAATGCAATTGGTGAAATTTATGTTTTGCAGAAATAGAAATCAGGGATATAGAGGAAAAACTTTAGAAATAGACCAAGCAATAACAGAACGTATTCATCTCATATTCCTCATATTTGAAGGAAATGATAAAGAATTAAAATAATAAGAGGAAATTGGACAGACAAAGTATGGAGTTCTAATTTAAAATATAAGTTCCTTGTGGGGGAAGAAATATCTTATTCTTGTAACTGCACCACTAACGGAGGGCTTAACAAATAGTGTACACTATTAGCTTAAAATTAATACTTCTTGAATATATGAATAAAATAAGGCTGTTCCCTTGAAAATATAACAGATGGATCAGAAGCAAAAAATAAAAATTGCAACAGAAGAAAACTTTTCATATACAAAAATTGTGCTGGCATTGAAAGGTATATTTTGAGCAAAATTAAGGACTAGAGATGAATACCCAGGTTAAGCCTGGTAACTTTTAAAATTTACATAGCAGAGAAAAGTCCTGTAACTATCTAAGAAGAAAACCATATATACTTTTGTAAATTGCCCTCTTGTCTTCTTATATAGAGCAAGAAACTTTTAAAGATTACATGTACATTTCTGTATAATTTTAAGAGGAACAAGTTTGATTCTGCAAGTTTTATGCCTAGCTAAAGTCTACTTTATGTGTAAAAGCAATAGAACAACACTTCTAAATCTAGAAGGTGTCAGAAAATACAAAAACCAAGAGATTTTTCTGCAAAAATTGCAAAGAAATCTTCCAGACCACTTGCAGGTGAGACAATATAAAAATCTCAACAGTGGGAAATTTCAATAAAAATTATTAGTGCTAACCAAGCATTATAAAGTAAACTAAATGAATAAAATATAGTGAAAATTGTGGTGAGTTAAAATTGATGTAATGGCTAGGTATTTGTTATGAAGGAAGCAAAGTTTTCAATAAAACAATCCTGAAAGGAATTGTGGGTTTTTTTTTGTTTTTTTTTTCTAATGAACAGTCAATCTCTAGTGATCCTAATAAAGAAAAAGGAGATGGAGGAAACAAAAGCACTGGAAGATGTTGCTTTATTTTCTAATCATTTGATAAGAATACACTTATAGGGAGTTGAGAACTGTTTAATGGAGACACTAGTTGGATTGAAAACAGAGTATCTATTTTCTAAGTAATTGTAGAAGATAAAAGTAAGCAAAATGGTCCGTTTAAAGAAAAAATGGAAAGGAAACAGAGGAACTATTGAAAAGAAGAAAGTATAAAATAAGTTGAAAAAAAAGTCCAATGAAGCTTAAAAACTATGTCGACTAGATATGATTACATTTACCCATTGAAATGGAAAGATCCTCAGATTGAATTCCAATAAAAGTCTAATGATTTGGTGGTTCCTAAAAGAGAGATACTTAAAGGTAAAGGACAGAAATGTTTTTAAAAACATCAAAGATTTTCTGCATTAGCATAGTCAAATCCAAATCGGATGTGTCATATCAAACAAGGCAGAATTCTAGTCAAAACAGAAAACAGGACAGAAAGAACTATTTTATAATCATTAATGGTGTAACATTAGTGAATGTTACACCATTAGTAACATTAGTTACTAATGTTACTTCCAATAGTAGTATTGGAAGATTATGCATGAAATAACTTTATATTGAAAGAGTAATTCATCACAGCAACATAATATGTATCCAAGCAATACCAAAGTTTGCAAAATTAGGAACTGTACTGATGAAATATTTCATATCAAGGTTAAATAAGAAAAAGAAGATTATTTTAATAGATATTTTTAAAGCATTGTTTAAGAGTTCATACCTGTACTTGATAAAACGATAAAAATAGGAAACATAAAAAGATTTCATCCACTTGATAATAGATATTTAAAACTAATAGCATTAAAATTAATGTAAAGACCATAGAAATATATGTGTTTAAAAAGAGGCATGGGGTGGGTTTTGGTGTAACGATTTTCCTATAATCATGTTTAATATTTTAAAAGCCCTGATCAATATAATAAAATATACTAAAGAAAGAAGAGCTATAAAGAGTGGGAAAAGATGATACAACATTATCATTATGTACTGCAAAAATATTTTCATAGCTTGGAAACCTAAAGGAGTCAATGAAAATATTAGTAGACTCAAAAAACTAGTAAAATATTAGAGAACATATGAATATTAAAATAAATCAATAGTATTTCTAAAGCAGCATAAACTTTTTTTGGAGGGTACATGGTCTGGGAATCAAACCCAGGTCTCTCCCCCACATGGAAGGTGAGCATTCTACCACTGACCCACCCATGCACCCTAAATGCAGCATAAACTTTTAAGAGATTCGTTTTATAAGAGCAACAAGTTATGTAAGGTTCTATGACTGAATTTGACCAGAAATATGAGATCTAACTAAATAAAACTTTTTGAAAGCTAGAAAAATCTTAACTTAATTGAAAGACATATGTTTCTTTAAAAAGAAAAAATAGTTTTAAGGTGCTAATTCTTCCCAAAGTTTAGATTTAATGCAAATCTAATAAAACTATTTTTGCTTTTTAAATTTTGAGGTGGTAGTGAAGGAGAACTTGATTTTGACATAAATTTGGAAGAAAAGGCAGGCAAGAATAGGAAAAATCTATTTGAGAAAGAAGAATAATTTGACTAGAGACTAGTCATAAAATATTAAAATATGTTTAAAATTATAATAATTAAAACCATGTGATGCTGACACTAAAATAGATTGATTAATGAGGTAAAACATGTGATCAAAATAAATTATATTATATGTAAGAGTTAAGTATTTGATAATGGCTGTGGCACAAATCAGTGGAGAGGGAAAGCATTTTGCAATACATGGACTACATGATTAATAGTTTGGAAAAAACATCGATGTATACAACGATCATACATATAGAATAAATTACCAAAATTCAAACCATAGGAAATCTAAAGGGAAAATAGCTTTTGTAGCCTTAGAATGCTGTAACTAATTGCAAAGTGAAAGATAAAATAGATTTGATTATATTAAAATAGCAATAAGATGAGCAAACAGTAGCCTAGATATAATTGTTGAATATAATGACAGAAAGGGTTAATACCATTATTATACAAAAGCTCATACAAATTCATAATAAAACCCTACTGGGAACTAATACAAAAGATAACAATAGAATCACATTTCACAAAAGATTAAATATAACAAATTTGCAAATATATAAAAACATCAACCTTACTAATAATCAAATGAATATACTCTTTTAAAAACCAAGTTGTATTTAGGTTTAAAAAATTATTTTTAAATTAATGTCAAGGTCTTACACTTCCCGCTTTTACAGATTATTTTGATTTAGATCAACTCGTTCTCCAAGGACAAGTAGAAGAGCTGAATAAAGTCTAGCAAACATTTGTTTGAAGGCACTGGAGAGCTGTTAGCTGGAGTGGGCTTGAAAGGCCCAGAGCCCAGAGAGAAGGGAACCTAAGACAGGTCTCACCTACTCTAACTGCTTGTCAGAAACTAAAGCATTACTGGAACTTTGAATGTTTGATCATTCAGAAGCTCAAATAATCTCCACAAATTTTCATACATAATGTATGCCATTCAATAAAAATTACCAGGTTTGCCAGCAGATAAGATAAAATGACCAACAAGAGGCACACAGGAGGTCCAGATATAGGAGTAACAGATTTAAAATATCCATGATTAATATGTTAAAGAGATTATTAGGAGAAGACAGAGAATTTTAGAAGTATACTGGAAAGTATGATAGGGAATAAAATGTAAATTTCAGGGCTAAAAATAAACTTTAAAATGAAATAGATGGGCTTAAGAACAGATTAGAGGGTAAGATATTGGGTAATTGGAGCTGAAGGGATGCAGACTGTGCAACAGGACTGGATACAAAAACTCAGAAATGGTCAGCACAATACTACCTAACTGTAATGTAATTATGTTAAAATACTGAATGACGCTGCATGTGAGAATGATAGAGGGAGGAGGGCTGGGGACATAAATGAAATCAGAATGATTTGATCAG
>PVIY010057791.1:0-12735 GCA_004026745.1 Myrmecophaga tridactyla
AACAAACCCCAAGATCGAGGGCTTGGCTTATTGATTTGGTTGTCCCCACTGCTTGCGAGAATATCAGGATTTCCCAGGGAGCCTTTCTTGACTTCTGTTTCAGTTTGTTAAAGTTGTCAGAATGCAGTATACCAGAAACGAGTTGGTTTTTTCATTGGGGATTTATTAGGTTACAAATTTACGGTTCTCAGGCCATGAAAACGTCAAGATGAAGGCATCAAGAGGAAGATACCTTCTCTGAGGGAAGGCTGCTGGCATCTGGGTTCCTCTGTCACATGGGAAGGCACATGGAGACATGTGCTGGCCCTTCTCTCCTGCTTCTAGTTTCAATGACTGCCCCCTAATGTTTCTGGGTGTTTCTCTCTAAGTGTCTGTGTGTCCTCTCTTAGCTTCTCCAGGGAAAACTCTGGCTATCATCTCTTTGTTTCTTTGAGCTCTCTGAGTTTCATCTGTCTTCTATCCTCTCATAAAAGACTCCTGCGAGGGCATTAAGATCCATCTTGACTGGGCTGGGTCACAGCTCCTTGCACACAACCCACAGGGATGGATTAAAAGATACAGCCTTTTCTGAGGTGCATAACGGCCCCAAACCAGCACAACTTCCATGGACAATTTGGGTGTCATGTCCCTCCTCTGGGTCTCCGTAGCACCCAGAGTCTGTGTCTATCAAAACAGCACAAAGCAGTGGTTAAGGCTGTGGGTTTGGGGATCAGACACACCTGGGTCCAAGCCTGGTTGCACTATTTACTGTGTGACCTTGGACAGGTCCCTGAGTCACAAATGCCACCTTCATGAAATCAAGTTGATAATAATACCAACCTCCTAAGGGTTTTGTAACAATTAAATGAGGTACAGCCTTTAGGGCTCTTCTTATAATACCTTGCATAAGGCATGTGCCTAACAAATATTCATCTGCACTTATGAATTATTATTTGAGTACGATGACTCTGTAATGAGACTAAATAACAATCTATCTCCACCCTGGGCCATCAGCTTCTTTTTATTTCCAACTCCAGGCAGAGGCTGAGAACACACAAGGTGATTGGGCTGACACCTCTGCCTCCACTCCAGAATCACAGCTTCCAACAAGCTGCATTCCCCACACACCCTCTACAGATGTCTATTTTGGTAAAGTCCAGGCACTGTGAAACATATTAAACCTGCCGAATTAGAATCACAACAGGAAATATTAAATAACTACTATATGCTGGATGCTGTGAGGATAGATGAAAACTACAAAGTCTCTTCGGGGGGCCCATATTTTTTGTTTCAGGGGGAGGAAATATAAACTTTTGGCAACTTCAATCAAGAAATAAGATTTCAATAGCAAAGATGGTAAAATGAAAAGCAGAATGAAGGACCAAATGCCTTGCCTTTCCCAACTATAGCTCCATCCTGGAGCCTCATCCCTGTCACCACTGTTGTCACTCCCAGACTAACTCTAGGGCAAGGCAGGGGATTTGTGAGCAGCCGAAAGTCCCCTGCCTTCCTCCATCATGATGCTCCAGACCACCCACAGACCCTAGGAAGGCAGATGTCTTTATGCCCATTTTACAGATGAGAACATTGAGTCTCATGGAAATTAAAAGAACTTGCTCAGAAGCCTAGATTCAGTTAAGTGGCAGAACCTGGATCCCATACCTAGTCTGACAGCAAAGCCTAAGCACCACCTCTGCAGGGTCAGCCCCAGGAGGCTTTGGGGGAGGTACCCCAGCACTGTAAGACAGCTTTTCTGCCCCGGAGGGACTGTTGTACAGTTGGGGGAAAACATCGCTCACCTGAAGCAACTGGTATCATGCAAAAACAAATATGTGTGTACTCATCAGGGCTCATGGGTGCAAACAACAGAAACCCAGCTCTGGCTACCAGGGAGCTCAGGATTGACAGGCAGAGTAGAGAACCAGGCTCAGGAGACAGGCAGCCGCTGAGTAAGGCCAGGAGCAGAGAGCCTGGCCAAGGTCACGTCTGTCCCAAGTCCTATAGGTAAGGACCCCCACCAGAACCCCCCCACCCAAGGCTGGACATCAGGAGTGCTGCTGACACCTCTGGATACTCCCATGGGGAATGGAGTCTGTGCTAGCCTTTTGCCATGACGTCACCCACTTAAGATTCTGAGCCTGGATGTGAGTGTCCTTTTGTCCAAGGAATGACACTGGACAAAAATATCCAGTCTGTCCCCTTCAGCCTCCACAGTGGGCAAGCTTATCTCCCACCAGTGCTTGTATGATGGAGCCTTACCCCCAAATTACAAGGGGGCACATAGGCACCCGCCCACCCACCAACCCCATTCACCCAATAACAAATGTCCCCGCATCAATTAAAAGCTAAAAAGAGTAGAATCAATGACACGGACTCTAGATGTTTAGAGGAGCAGCCCACAGGGCTGGAAGAATTCAAGAAGACATCATGGAAGAGACAAGCTTTGGCTCTGGCCTTTGAGCAGAGAGAGAGGATGTGGTCCCTGCTCTGTCCATGAGGCTTGTCCTGACCTGGCCGGAGGACCCAGGCACCGGTGGGTGATCCTGAGAGTGCCTGATGCCTGACTTGTGCCGATACTGTGGTTCTCGTGGCCACCAGCCCTGTGCTGAAAACTAGACACCCACGACCTCCAGCTTCACCAGCCCTCTGGAAGCTAGCTTTACTGACTCCGTTTTCCAGGTGAAGGTATGAGGGGAGCAGATGGGTATAGCAGGCCCATCTGGCTGTGAGTCCACCCTCCTAAGCTGGAGTCTCCTGGCTGAATGCAAAAGCGGCAGCACTACCCTGCATGCCACTCCTGCTTGATGCTTTTCCCAGGAGTGCCCATAGCCTTCCTGGCAGCCCTTCGAGACAGTGGGGTCATGGCTTACTGCCCCTCTTGGGGACTTGAGGCCAAGGTCACTGGTTTCAAGGATAGGAGTTGCCCTGGCCTCAGCTCTCAGCCCCGCCTGGCTGTCTCCATCCCCGTGACCCTGCCGGGGGCGGTGGGGGGGCAGCGTGGGGAGCAGAGCCCATTAAGCTGTGTGCATCCACACGATGTAACCCACACCTCGCCGTACCCGGAACACAATGGCCGAAAGTGCAGAGGGGACGCTTGTCTGAGAACAATGGGTACTGATTGCTCTGGCAGCTGCCGCTGGCAGGCTCGGGCAGCGGTTTGGTTTGGGGTTTGGGGTGGTTCTGGCTTGGAGGCTGTAGCCCGGTTCCTCGCCCTTCTTGCCTGAGGACTCGGGCGCAGCTCAAGAGCCCAAGGCATGTGCTGTCCCCCACGGTCCCCGCTCCTCCTGGGAGTGGCCGGCGTCGAGGCACTGGCTGGGTCCCTGCTTACCTGGCCCCTCCTAAGGTGGGGACACTCTGGCCTGGGGTCCAAATACCCTTAACCATTCTAGAGAGGGCAGCATCCAGGCTCCCTGTCTGTCTGTCTGTCTGTCTCACACACACACACTCATGGACTCTGTGAGAAGACACTCCTCTCCCCACTGACATCACTTCACTTGTCAGCCAGCTGTCCAGCCCGGCCTAGCCACCAGTGCCTCGCCCATCATGTCCCCTCTCTAGCCTCAGCGTCCCCAGCTGAGGAACGAGGACACTGGACGCTATCTTTTCTGCACAACAGCCATCTCCTGGACCCCAGCCACCTCTGTGCCCCATGGTGACTAGCTCCACGGACCTGCCACCCGACAGGCAGGACCATCCCCAACACACCTGGCCTGGGGGACACGCATCAGCACCCTGACTTGTGGGGAATAAAGCCCAGGGGACAAACTTCGGATCAGTGATAGGCAAGAGTAAGAGGGTACTTTTCCCTCATTCCCCCAAGGGGAATGACTCTGAGCCCCAGTCTGGGCAGCTCCTCTGAGTTCAGGCCCAGGAGATCGAACCACATCCATCACCCCACCACCATGACCACTCCATCGCCTTGGGACCATGCTCCCTAAAAAGGGTCTCGCACAGGAGCCGAAAATCCCAGGTTCTGCTCTTTGGGTGAGCCAAGACTGAGGTAATGGTTTTGTGGACTTCTCAGGCCTCTCTTCTGTGATGCATGAAGGGTGGGGTGCTCTTTTAAGAAACAAGCATTGAAGACTCATTCACTGCCCAAGAGGGTTGGCTTGCCTCCTTTACTCGCTAGGTACTGAGTGTCTCCAACCCTAATTCCTTGCAAGTCTTCTCCAAGGATTAAACAAAGCAATGCTCATGGTGTACTCTGCTCAGGGCCTGTACACAGTAGGTGCTCAAATAATTTAAGTTAAAAAGAAAAGAACTAGAGGCTTGAATGGGGATCAGCAGAGAGCGGCTAGAAGCAGTGTCCCTGGGAAATGTCCAGCTGCTGTGGGCGGCCCTTGCTTCCCTGCTGCCCGTATGGGCATCCACCCCGAATCGCAAAGCAGAGAACCTTGCCTCAGTCCTCACCAAGCACCAAGACCCAGCGTTGGCAGGGCTGGGTAATGTACACCCCAGGCTGTGAGCCCAGAATTGGGGCCAAGATCCAGGCAGGTGCTCAAGATCAACAAGCTTCAGGTTTCCTGGCCGAGATCATGCACGTACAACATGTTCCCTCTTCCTGGAGTGTGGAGCAGCCCCGGAACCTAGTCCTCATGCTTCTCTGGCACCTTGACACCTTTCCATCCCTTCACCCTCAGTTTCCCCCACAGCTTGTCCACCTGATGAAATGGTACATGGCTTGCAGGTACCTCTCACTGCAGCAGAGCCCACATCAGCGGGCTCCAGAGAGAACCATCCACCCATGCCTTGAAGTCAAGGCAGGACTGGGAGCTATGGGAAGGTGAGAGGCTGGCAGCGAAGGAGGCTTGGGAATGGACTGTCTGCTGTCTGGGTGGCACAAAGCTTCTGGCCAGGCCGTCACATCCTGCAGTGCCCCTCGGCTGTCAGGCTGGAGCTGGAACTTGCCCAGCTCAGTCCTCTGGACCCATACTGCTCCTTGAATCAGGTACAGATTCTGCTCAGCCTACACATACCTTCCCAGGACACCTTCCTGGCCCTCCTCAATGCCCCCTCTTGGCTGCCAAGCCCTTGCCCTGAGGACCACCCATCTCTGTGGGCCTTTGGAATCAGTGTTGCTGCAGTTAAGCATGTCCCCGGGGGCACTCTCCTCTCACTGCCCCAGTCTTTCCACAGGACTGCCAAGACCCAGTCCTGGGTCTTCTACACTCCACCCTCTATGAGTCACCAGAAGATGGTTCTAGAACATAATTCACATTGGGTTGAATCTTTGCTCAGAATCCTCACATGGCTCCCCAAGCTTTCAGATAAAACCCACAGGCAAGGTACCCAATGCCGCCCATGGCCTCTTGCCATTCAGCAGCCCAGCCTCACCTGCTCACCTTCCCCGCACTCACTCAGTAGAATTCCCCAAAGTCGCCATCACTGTGGGTCTCGTCACTATGCTGTTTCTCCTGACTGGCATACTCTTCTCCTCTTCTTCAAAAGATGAAGACTTATCCTTCAAGACTCAGGTTTCATCCTTAGAAAAGCTCCCCAATGCCTCCGGGCTGGGCTAGGCCTCTTCCTCTGGGCCCCACAAAGCTTGAGCTCCGTTCTGTGCTGCTGTGCCCAGCATCTGTTTGCTGTTTCAATTCTACCTACTGATGGAGCTCTTTGAAGGTAATGTACATGTCTCTCTCAATCCCAGTGGGCCCAGAAAAGTGCTCAAAATATAGTAGATCTCAATAAATGTTTGTGAGAGGAATAGGTGGAAGGATGGGTAGATGGATGGATGGATGGAGAGGTGTACAGATGGACAGGTAGATAAATAAATAAAGGATGAATGCCTACAAACTGGAAAAGTTTCTGAATTTTCTTACAACCTCCATTATCAATAAACACTTTTAAAATAATTTAAACTGAATTGAGAGATTCCCACCAGATGTATAGTTTTGTCCTTGGATTGCTGACGTCTTCCTCTTCATTTACTGCAGGTGTCCTGGGGTCCAATGCCATGCCAGGCCCAAAGGAAGAGATGCCTAATAAGTGGAAAGCCAGGACTCAGCTGATAGGAAATGACTGCAACCACAGAAACAGGCAAGACGCATCTTGGAGTGACTCACAAGAAAGAGCCAGCCCTCTACTAGGTGAGTGAGTGGGAGTGGGGAGGTCAGAAGGGGTCAGAGAGGGTCACTCCGAGCTGTGGGTAAGTCTTCTGAAACTCTGAATTCTCAACTCCAACTTCCAAAGCCTTTCGCTGTGTGCAGCCTATAGATGTTACCTAAACTTTGTAACAGACTCTTTAGACCTGGCTCTAACATTAACCTGAATCTTAACGTTATCATGAGGGCTAAATCTGGAGCTGACCATAACCAGAACCCTAACCTTATCTGTGACCCAGATCTTATCCCACCTCTTATTCTTTTTTTTTCAAAGTACAGCACAACAATTAGTTGTAGAATAGATTTCAGAGTTTGGTATGGGTTACAATTCCAAATTTTAGGCTTTCACTCTTAGCTGCTCTAAGAACTGGAGACTAAAATAAATGTCAATATAATGATTCAGGAATCATTCACCTATCTCTAGCTCCATGTATCGCTAAATCCCCTATATTCTGTATTATAAGCCTTTGATTTTACCTTTATCATGGTCATAAAAGTGGAGTCATACAGTATCTATCATTTTGTGTCTATTCACTCAGCATTATGTCCTCAAGGCTCATCCATCTTGTCATGTGCTTCAGGACGTCATTTTGTCTTACTGCCGCATAATATTCCATCGTAGGTATACACCACAATTTGTTAATCCACTCATCTGTTGATGGGCACTTGAACTGTTTCCATCGTTTGGTGATTGTGGATAACGCTGCTATGAACACTGGTGGGCAAATGTCTGTTTGTGTCACTGCTTTCAGCTCTTCTGGGTGTATACCGAGTGGTGCTATTGCCGTGTCATAGGGCAACTCGACATTTAGTTTCCTAAGGAACCGCCGAACTGTCTTCCGTAGCGGCTGTTTCATTATCCATTCCCACCAGCAGTGGATAAGTGTCCCAATTTCTCCATATCCTCTCCAACATTCATAGTTTTCTGTTTAATAGAAGCCATTCCTATAGGTGTGAGGTGGTATCTCATTGTTGTCTTGATCTGCAGTTCCCTTATAGCTAATGAAAATGAGCATCTCTTCAAGTGCTTTTGAGCCATCTGTATTTGCTCTTCAGAATAATGCCTATTCATATCTTTAGCCCATTTTATAATTGGGTTGTTTGTTCTTTTGTTGTTGAGTTGTATGATTTCTTTGTGTATACAGGATATCAAACCTTTGTCTGATATGTGATTTGCAAATATTTTCTCCCATTGAGTTGGCTGCCTCTTCAATCTTTTTGACAAAGTCTTTTGAGGTGCAAAAGCATTTGATTTTGAAGAATTCCTATTTATCTGTTTTTATTTCTGTTGCTTGTGCTTTGGGTTTAAAGTGGGTTTTTTTTGTTTATTTTGTTTTGTTTGTTTTGTATGCTATATGGCAGTGTCACATTTCATTATTTTTCCATGTGAGTATCCCATTATTGCAGCACCATTTATTTGTTGAATTTTTGTTTGCTTGTTTTTTTTGAAATTTATTTATTATTTTTTTATGATACATAACCACATACAAACACAAACATTCTTATCATATGATCATTCCATTCTTGATATATAATCAATAACTTACACTGTCATCACATAGTTGTATATTCATCATCATGATCATTTCTTAGAACATCTGCATCAATTCAGAAAAAGCAATAAAAAGAAAACAGGAAAAAAATTCATACATACCATACCCCTTACCCCTCCCCTTCACTGATCACCAGCATTTCAATCTACTAAATTTATTTTAACATTTGTTCCTCCTATTATTTATTTTTAATCCACGTGTTTTACTTGTCCATCGATAAAGTAGACAAAACAAGCATCAGACACAAGGCTCTTACAACCACACAGTCACACTCCGACAGCCATATCACCATACAATTATCTTCAAGAAACATGGCCACCAGAGCACAGCTCCACATTTTCAGGCACTTTCCTCCAGCCTCTCCATTACACCTTAACTAAAAAAGGTGATATGTATATAATGTGTAAGAATAACCTCCAGGGTAACCTCTCAACTCTGTTTGGAATCTCTCAGCCACTGATACTTTATTTTGTCTCATGTCTCTCTCCCCTCTTTTGGTTGAGAAGATTTCCTCAATTCCTTGATGCTGAGTTCCAGCTCATTCTAGGATTTCTGTCCCATGTTGCCAGGAAGATCCACACCCCTGGGAGTCATGTCCCACGTAGACAGGGGGAGGGTGGTGAGTTTGCTTGCTGTGTCGGCCGAGAGAGAGAGGCCACATCTGAGCAACAGAAGAGGTTCTCTTGGGAGTGACTCTTAGGCCTAATTTTAAGTAGGCTTAGCCTATCCTTTGTGGGATTAAGTTTCATACGAACAAACCCCAAGATTGGAGGCTTGGCCTATCGCTTTGGCTGTCCCCGCCGCCTGTGAGAATATCAAGAATTCTCCACTTGGGGAAGTTGAATTTTCCCCCTTTCTCTCCATTCCCCCTAGGGGACTTTGCAGATACTTTTTTATTCACTGTTCAAATCACTCTGGGATTTACAGGGCATCGCTGTGGACAAACCTACAAAATCTCATGGCCTACGCAAGGTTCCAAGTACTATGGTGTTCGGTTAAGCTGTCCACGTGAGTTATATCAGGAAATGCACTAGTCAAAATATAAATTTTGTACGAAAGAAACATTGTTTGCTTGTCTCACACATACGTTCCAGTTTTAAAATGTTAATTACCATCTATTTTCAACACCCTGCATTATTGGCATTCCCTTGTTCTTCCTCATGCAGGAACATTTAAATTTGCACATTTAGTCATTATCATTCCACCTCTTATTCTTCACCTACATGAGAGGGCCCAGGAAACCTTTACCTGGCTATTAGGTATGCTAAACTCAGAAACCCTCCGAAACCTAACAGCAGAGCCCCCAAAATACATGACACAAACATTGACAGCCTTGAAGAGAGAAATAGATAGCTCTACATTAATGAAAGGAACCTTAAGTGCACCACTTTCAGGAGTGGATAAAGCATCTAAACAGACAATCAACAAGGAAACAGAGGAACCAGGAACTACTATAAATGAACTGAAACTAACAGATATATATAGAACACTTCACCGAACTGAGCAGCAGAATACACATTCTTTTCCAGTGTACACTGTCACTTTCTAAGATAAACCATATGTTAGATCACAAAACAAGTCCCAATAAATTTAAAAAGATGGAAAACATGCAAAAGTACCTTCTCTGACCACAATGGAATGAAGCTAAAAATGAATGACAGATAGAGTACTGGAACGTTCACAAATATGTGGAAATTGAACAGTATACTCTTAAGCAATCATTAGGTCAAAAAGAAATCACAGCATAAATTAGGAAATAGAGATGAATGAAAACAAGAACTTAACATACCAAACCATGGTGCAGTAAAGGCTGTACTCAGAGGGAAGTTTATGGCTGTAAATGCTTACATTAAAAATGATGAATGATCCCAAATCAGTAACCTAACCTCACATCTGGAGGAACTAGTAAAAGAAGAGTAAACACAAAGTGAGCAGAAAGAAGGAAATAATGAAGATTAGAGTGAAGATAAATGAAATAGAGAATAGAAAAGCAATGAAGAGAATCAGCAAAACCGAAACATGATTCTTTGAAAAGATCAATAAAATTGATAAGCATTCAGCTAGACTATAAAGAAGAAAAGAGAAAGGAAGCTAATAGCAAAAATCAGAAGTGAAAAGGGGCTATTATTACTGATCTTACAGAAATAAAAAGGATTATAAGAGGATATTATGAACAAATGTACCTAACAAATTAAATGAAATAGACAAATTCTTAGAAACACACAAATTACCTAAAATGAGACTCAAGAAGAAATAGAAGATCTCATCAAACCAATAATAAGTAAAGAGATTGAACCAGTATCAAAAATCCCCCCCCCACAAAAAAAGTCCAGGATCCGATGGCCTCACTGGTGAATTTTACCAAACATTCCACAAAAATTAAAACCAATCCTTCTCAAACTCTTCCAAAAAGTTGAAGAGGAAGGAAGACTTCATAACTCATTCTAGGAGGCCAGGATGACCCTAATACTGAAGTCAGATAAAGATATTATGAGAAAAGAAAAGTACAGACCAAATCCTTTATGGGTATAGATGCAAAAATCCTCAACAAAATTTCAGCAAACTGAATTCAACTGCACATTAAAAGGATTATATGCCGTGTTCAAGCGGGATTTAGCCCAGAAATGCAAGGGTATTTCAACTTAAGAAAACCGATGAATATAATACACTGCATTAACAGAATAAAAGTTTTAAAAAGCTCATGATCATCTCAATTGATGCAGAAAAGGAAATTGAAAAAATCCAGCACTTTTTCTTGATTAAAAACACTTAGAAAACTAGGACTAGAAAGAAACTTCCTCAACATGATAAAAGGCATGTATGAAAAACCCACAGCTAACATTATCCTCGGTGGTGAAAGACTGAAAGTTTTCCCCCCTAAGATTAGGAACAAGACAAGGATGCCTGCTAGCACCATTGCTATTCAATATTGTATTGGAAGCGCTAGCCCTAGAAATTAGGCAAGGAAAAGAAATAAAAGGCATCCACATTGGAAAGAAAGAAGTAAAACTATCCCTATTACAGATGACATGATCCTATATATACAAAATCCTAAAGAATTTCCAAGAAAGCTGCTAGGGCAAATAAATGAATTCAACAAAGTAGAGGAGTACAAGATCAAAGCACAGAACTCAGTGATGTTTCTAAGTGCCAGCAAAGAACAATCCATAAAGGAAATCAAGAAAACAAGCCCATTTACAATAGGATCTAAAAGAATAAAATATTTAGGAATAAATTTAACCAAGGATGTAAAGGACTTGTACTCAAAAAACTCCAAATCATTACTGAAAGAAATTAAAGAAGACCTAAATGAATGAAAAGGCATCCCATACTCATGGATTGGAAGACTTACTATTGCTAAAATGTAAACAGAATCCAAAGCAATTTACAGATTAATGCAATCCCGACCAAAATTCCAATACCCTTCTTTGCAGAAATGGAAACACTAATCATCAAATTCATATGGAATGGCAAGGGGCCTGATAGTTTTAAGCTAATATACCCCAGAAAAACACGTTCGTAAATCTAATCCATTCTTGTAGGTGTAAACCCATTATAGGTAGGATATTTTAATGCGGCTACTTCAGTTAAGGTCTGACTCACCTAGTTCAGGATTGTCAGTTCTTTATATTGGAATCCTTTATAAACAGATTGAATATAGATAAATAGGAAGAAAACCATAGAAGCAAGAAGCTGAAATGGAACCCAGAAGAAAAGGAAGAGACCAGGAGATGCCCCCATGTGCCTTGCCATGTGCAGAGAAACCAAGGACTGCCAGCAGCTGGTCTTCAGGAAAAAGCCTCACTTTGATGATGCCTTGACTTGGACATTTTCATGTCCTCAAAACTGTAAGCTATGAAGTACCATTGTTTATGCCAACCATTTCTCGGAGAAGCCTAGAAAACTAAAACAACCATCTTGAAAAAGAAGAACAAAGTTGGAGTACTCATACTTCAAAATTTACTACAAGGTTACAGTAATCAAAATGGCATGGTACTGGCACAGGGTACATATATTGACCAATGGAATCGAATTGAGAGTTTAGAAATAGACCCTTACTTCTGTGGCCAATTGATTTTTTATAAGGCTGCCAAGTCTAGGCAATTGGGAAAGAATAACCTCTTCAATAAGTGCGAGGAAAACTAGATATCCACCTGCAAAAGAGTGAAAACAGACTCCTAGCTCACATCATAAACAAAAATTAACTCAAAATGGATCAAAGACCTAAATATAAGAATCAGAACTATAAAACTCCTAAAATAAAACATAAGGAAACATCTTCATGACATTTTCTTAGACTTTACATCAAAAATGTGATCAACAAAAGAAAAAATAGATAAATGGGACTTCCTCGAAAATAAAATCTTTTGTGCATTAAATGACATCAACAAGAAAGTGAAAAGACAAAAATATTTGGAAACCATGTATATGATAAGGATTTAAAATCAACATAAGGATTTAATATTGAGTATATAAAGAAATCCTCCAACTTAACAACAAAAAGACAAGCAGCCCAATTTAACAATGGGCTGAGGAAGAGGATTCGGGGAAAATGGTAGGATAGGAAACTCCAGGTATCAGTCCCTCCACCAGAACAACTATTACTTCAGGCAAAAATTGTCTGAATCAACTATTCTAAAACTCTGGAATCCAGTAGAATACTGTACAGCATCCAGGGTAGAGTGGGAGGAAGCGGCTGGTAAATTACAGTGCTAAAATGAAATGGATAAAAAGTAATGATAAACATATGCTTTTGGAAATACAAGGTACTAAGATACAATTTGTAACAAGTACTGAAAAAGGTAGGGGTGGGGGTGGAGGGGCATACGAACAGTATGTACAAATGCTTATTGAAGTTGGGTTGGTTCAAGTCAAATATGATTATTATATATTGATGGTGTTAAATTTTAACCCATAGTAATCACAAAGAAAATATATGACAATTATATACAGAAGAAAATGAGAAGGGACTTAATATGGTACAATACAAGAAATCAAATAAATATTAAAGTAGGTATTAACAGAAGAATTTAGGGACAAAAGGTATAAGATTTACAAAGACTAAATAGCAAAATGACAGAAGAAATCCTGCATTATCA
>PVIY010057792.1:0-12725 GCA_004026745.1 Myrmecophaga tridactyla
CTGGGCTAGAATGTAAACTTCATGAAAACAGGGACTTTGTAAATGTTTAATAAATATTAGTTAAATAAATAATAAGCAAATATAGAAGTGTGAAGTAGTGACTAGATTTTTTTAAAAGGTATCAAAATGTGATGTCCAAATGAGGATTATCCTGCAAAAGACTATGATTGCAGGAGTAACGTATTGGGTGCTCTGGCTGAACGTGGATCCAAAAAATTTTGATGTTGCAAATAGTTCCTGCCTCCTAAGAGAGGAGGTTTGAATTTACTTCCGGGAAAGACTACATTTTGGTTTAGGAAAACTCCCCCACTCACATTAGGTTCCCACCTGCTACCCCTAGGAAAGACTTAGGTTTCTCTGTGGAGAAACCTGAATACTGATGTCCCAGACTATTTCATTTAATAAGGGAAATTGGGTGTGATTTTCCACAGAGTTACAGGTTTTAGATTAAAGGGAAGCAAAAACCCACCCCTTCTCTTTAGGTGCTAGTGGAAGTTTGTCCTGGAGCCTGCTTTCTGAGTGCTGCGTGGAAGCTAGCCATGAGGTAGAGAGGGAATGGCCTTGAGAGGGACCATCTGAGGACAAGCCTGTGTCCTGGGCTCTGTGTGAAGCTACTCTAGTGGTGGTTTTCAGTTATTCTGTGAGGTTTCTGGATCTTCACCGTGCTGCTGGAATTAGAGGAGACCTTGGCCCAGGCTAGAGATGGAAGTGCAAAGGGAAAGAGCAGTTTATGCTCCTCTGAAGCCAGAATGGGGATACTACAGGGATTCAGCAGCTCTGGCAGCCATGCCCACTGGAGAGGCACCTCAAGAGTAGCTGGGAGCTGCAGCAGCAAAGTGGGCACATCATGGGAAGCTGGAGAACAACAGATGGAACAGGTCCTGAGCACAGATGAGACAGCCCCTAGGACAACTCCCAGAGGAGCCCTAGGGAGGGAAATTTTACAGTAGAGACACTGGAACATTATAATGTGTTTATATGATCTTATTTTGAATTACAATCTAGTGAAACAAGGACATTTAGCTTATAGTAAAGCTAGCAATTTAAAGAACATTGTCTTAATGATCGCCATTGAGTATTCATTTATTGTCATTTAACAAATATGGATTATTTGCCACATGCCCATCATAGGCTATTAATGGAGATAGAATAGTAAGGTCAACAGATATAATTGATCTCAGGAGCTTAGGGTCCTGAGAGCAGGAGGCTGGACAATAAACAAAATTAAACAAATACTTAAGCACTTGCCATAAATTGTTCAAAGGAGTACAAGGAAGGAGACACAATGGATGGATGAATGAATGGATGGATAAATGGATGCATGATGTGTAGGTGGATGATCAAAAGAACAAATGAGTTTTCTACTTTTATGCACTTCTACATTCATCTGATTCATTGTTGTTTTCTGGTCTGAAGGACCAGAACCATAGCTGGTTTGCCTGGGTGACTTGCTCTTATCTTCCTCATAAATTTCTCCTTTTAGTCAGGAATAGGTCCCCACTTATTGCAGGCCTACGGGAGCCTGCATCTTCCACACAATTTCTCCACCTTCAATAAGGAGGGAGCTACCTCTTCATACATTGTTCATGAGACAAAGTGACTTCCTGGTGAATTTCTAAAATTAAAACTTGCCTTTGAGTATTTTCATAGGAAGGTGACCCATACTTCCAGCAATCTCCAGAGCAGTACAGTTCCGGGTCTCATCAAATCTTTACACATAAACCCCCCAAAATGGATTTACTGGTGTGATGGTCAGGTTCATGTGCCAACTTGGCAAAGTGGTGGTGCCCAGTTGTCTGGTCGGACCTGTCTGTTTCTGTGGGGACATTTCATGGACTTAAATCATGACCACATTGGCTGCATCCACAGCTGATTGCATTTGCAATGAGCTAAGAGGTGTGTCTTCTGCAATGAGTGATGCTTAATCTAATCACCAGAAAGCTGATTGGTACTGGGAGTGGTTCTTCAGAAATAGAATCTTAAAAATGGGTTTTTACAATTGGTTTTCTATGCTGGCTAGACTCAAAGGCACTAAAAACTGTTTGCCATAATCAAGATGGCACTAACAGTCCATGGGGTGAGCTGGCAAAAGAGATAACCAAAATATCACCATTCAATTCTGCAAATTGTACGCTTATATGAGGCAAGGCTCTGGGTGATGTTTTTGACATCTTTACAGAGTTTTGTCAAATTAAGAGGTATAAAGATGTTGGCTTGTTGTTGTTAGATATGCTGCATACAGTGATGAGGGAAAGGGATGAGCTGAAGGCTTCAAATAAGAAGCTTACGTGCCATGTGACAGATGTAAAAGTTTCTATGAGTGCCCTGAAGGAAAAATTTTATTTCCTATAGCTGCAGACTTGAGATCCATGAAAATCAGACTCAGAGTCTCATTGTTAGAGTAGCAACTTTACAACATAAACTGAAATTTCAATCTTGCAAGGTGTCTGCTGTTAAAGTGAGGGCATTAATTGGAAAGGAGTGGAACCCTGAAAAATGGGATGGCGACATATGGATTGATAATGATGGCTGTGGTGACACTGAAACCCTAGCTTGTGCTGAGTCTTTTCTAGATAACACTGTAATTGTCTGCGCTGAGGACATAGCCACCCCACCTCCAGCCTGCCCTGAGAAAATGGCTTCCCAACCTCCAGCCAATCCAGAGGTTCCAACACCCAACCTCCACTTGAGGAGATTAACCCTTCAGTGCCTGTGAAGCATGTAATTACCCCATGGGGAAACAGCCTTTGTTCTTCTGCCTGTAATGATTAACCCTGTTTCACCAAATGAAATTGCAAAGGAATACCCTGAAGTAATTGGCTTGAAAGACATTTCTAATTGTTTTCATGACCCACCCCCACTACCCCTCCTTCCTTCCAGACCTATAACTAGACTGAAGTCCCAACAGGCCCCAAAAGGTAAGGTGCAGTGTCACCCATGAGGAGGTACACTTTACTCCAAAAGAACTGCATTAGTTTTCTGATTTATGTAGACAGAAATGAGGGGGAATATATGTGGGAATGAATTTTAAGGGTGTGAGATAATAGTGGAAGGAATGTAAGCTAGATCAGGTTGAATTTATTGATATGGGCTCACTAAGCAGAGAGTCTGCATTTAATGTTATAGCTCGAGGGGTCAGAAAAGGCATTAAGTTTGTTTGAATGGTTGGTTGAAGCATGGATCAAAAGGTGGTCAACATTACCTAAGGTTGAAATGCCAGAACTGCCCTGAGGGGATCCAAAGGCTTAGAAAGACTGGAATGTTAGAATGGATTTATCATGGAAAGCCTGCTCATACACCCCAGGAATGTCCAGAGGACACACCTTTTACCAGAACTGTGGGAAATAAATTTGTGAGACTAGCACCATCATTCCTGAAGAGCTCTGTAGTCGCCCTTCTCTGTAGGTCAGATATTACTGTGGGAACTGCTGTCACTGAGCTGGAATCCTTCAACACAATGAGGATAATTCGATCCCAAGTTGCCAGAAGCCAGGTGGCAGCCTTTAATCACCAAAGACAAGGTGGGTGTGGCTATTGTAATGGACAGCAGATTCAAAGTAGGAGTCAAAATTATCTGACTCACAGAGACTTGTGCCATTGACTTGAAAATCATGGGGTAACTAGAAGTGCAATAGAAACACAGTCTACTAAATTCTTGTTTGAGCTGTATAAACAGAAGAGTTCTAGGTCAAGTGAACAGAAGTCTTGAATTACAAAAACAGAGAGTCACAGCACCTTAATCAATTTCCAGACTTGAGACAGTTTATAGACCCAAACCCTAGCTAATACAACTGGTAGTCTCAATTGATGGTATAAACATGGAATGATCTTCTTTTCCCCAGTAATTACTTTGCTCAAAAGGATCTACTCTGCAAACTCTTCCCTGCTGGAAAGAGGGGGGTCTAGTAATATCCCAACCCAAATCCATCACTTTTTGGTCACTTTCAATTATTAGAATAGTATAAATCCAGTTCTTAAAGACCTGCTCTTCACTTTAAATCTTTAAATTCATATTTGATCCATAGCCCTCTCCCAGGGCAGGCTAGACTATAGCTCTGCTGCTCCCACATATTCTCTCTTGGTCCATTCCTACTGCTGTAGTATTGGGGCAGGAGGACACAGCAAGTAGACCCAAGTGTCCACCTGCCCACCTACCTAGCTGCTAGCCCCTTTCCATGGGCTCCCTCTGTTTCTCTGTCTAACCTTGATTGGACATTAGTACCCTCTGTTTGATGGGGCTCAAAATGGACTCTTAGGACCATATTTATGGATTCTTAGGAAGAGAAGTCTTCAGAGCCTCCTCTCTATACAGTCTCCCAGCACTGAAAATCCTGCTGGGTTCCTATCTCCCTGAGCACCCTCAGAGGGAACTGCACTAGTCCCAGTAGGCAATTCTCTTTGGGGGGTATTTTAGTTTGCAAAAGCTGCCAGAATGCAATATAACCGAAACAGAACAGCTTTTAAAAAGGGAATTTAATAAATTGCAAGTTTACATTTCTAAGGTCATTAGAAAATGTCCAAATTAAGGCACCCAGAAAAAGATACCTTAACTTCAAAGAAAGGGCTGATGAAATTCAGGGTTTCTCTCTCCACTGGGAGAACACATGGTGATGTCTGTTAGCTTTCTCTCCTTATTTCATAAGGCTTCCCTAGGGGTGTTTTTCTTCTGCTCCAGCAGTCTCTGGCTGTGTGGGATCCATTGGTTCTGGTGGCACGGAAGTTTTTTCCAAAATGGTTCCCTCTTAAAGGGCTCCAGGAAGCAACCCCACCTTGAATGGGTGGCGATACATCTCCATGGAAACCATCTAATCAAAACTTACCACCCACAATTAGGTGGGTCACATCTCCATGGAAGCAATTAAAAAAGGTCCCACCTAGCAATATTGAATGAAGATTAAAGGACATGGCTTTTCTGGGGTACATAATAGCTTCAAACTGGCACAGGAAGATGCCAGTAAGACAGACAGGCAGCCCTTCTGGAGCATCCACTAGACCCACAAGATATTCAGATGCCCAACCATGCTAGTGGCAGAGTGCGGGCAGTTTTGCTGGTGCTGCTTCTGGCCTTCACATCTCTCTCCATCCCTGGAGCATAATTTTAGTAGCATCAGTTTTCAGACCACAGGTGACTACTAGTCCCTAAGCTAGCAGAGAGCAGATGGTTCTGGCACCCTAGTGGATTTGGGGCCTTCCAGCCCTTATTTTGGGGAGAAGCACAAAAGGAATGGTCTCTATTCACCAATAATGTACTCTCTCCTACCCCTCAAGAGGCTATTTCTCTCCCCTTGCCCCATCCTCTTGGATCCAGAGAGAGTTAGGGCAAGGGTCGTAGGTATGCTCTCTAAGAGTCACTGTCAAAATGCCTTGCAAGGGGGCTAGGACCCACCTACTGAAAGTTCTCTGAACTTGGGATTTGGGGGTCCTTAGCACCTTTGAGTCTCAGCTGTGGGGCTTTATGGACAATTCTGGGGAGATATGACTTCATTTCACCTCTGAACTCTCATGTTATTCTATTTTTAACAGCTCAAGACCCAGCTGGATGATTGCATCAGGGCTCAAAAATATTGCACTGAAAGGACATTGAAAGCCCATAAGAGGACCCTCTGTGGTGCTAGCTGGAGCTCTCAAAGCTTTGTGATGTCACACTTGGTAAGAACGGGCGACCCATCTGTCAGAAGCTATTGCAGGAGCTCACTAAAAACTAACAAAGAAACAAATATCACCTGAGACTGCCCTACCAGAAATAGGGGGCCTTATTTCTCTGTTCTCTGAACCAACCACATCACACATCTGACAAACATTTATCAAGTTCCAGAGTAAGATGGGCCATTGAGAATCAGAGATGGACAGAGCCTTCCTACCTACTTGAGTGACTGTAAGTCTAATGGAGATAGATCTGAAAACAAATCTTCACACCACAGGGAGAAGAAGCAGTAACAGAGGAAGGCAACTATATGAAGAAAAACAGGAAACCTTCTCAGAAACATACATTTCTCCTGATTGTTGATATAAAACTAGATCAAAAGGAAAATGTTAAAGGGGCAAGAGGGAGAAACTACATCAGTTTTTCAAACACTGGTTTGGACGGTGTGTTCATCTTTACAAATTTAGATCCTAGCTAAAAACCCCTGAAATACCCTATCATAGGCAATAAATAAATGTCACTTCCCAAAAATAGTCTCTGACAGTGAACTTTATCTATTTGAAAGGCTCTGAAGCAGGGCAAGGATTAGATTTTCTGAGTTGGTTCTGTTCTAGAATTAGAATGAATTGGTAGAACTTCTAGAAAGGCAGATTTGGAGCTCAGAAGAAATCATTTCTAATGATGATATCTCTCCTGCCTTGAAGACATCTCCCTAGACAAATAGGTGTACCTATGAATAGAAGGGTCGGATAAAAGCTAAATCATCGCTAGTCAGAGCTGTAAAATGGGATTCCCCATTCATCAAGGCTCCAGAGCCCTCAAAGATTTGCTAATTCTATTTTGAAGATGATGCCACTCATTTGGACGCCTCATCCCCAACAGGTTTATTAAACAATAATCTCCATAAAGAACAGGGAACATCTGCTGAAGAGGACCGTTTATGAAAAGAACTCACCTGCCAAATCACTATTAGTTGTTTGGTCCTGTAGTACAAGGATTAGAATGCATGAGCTTCTTGCTCTGGGACATCGGTGATGGAGGAAAGAGGGCTCTATCAAAAAATAAAAATTAAATGCTTCTTATTTTTATGCTTTTGATAATAAATCCAGGAGGCTGCAAACTCCCTATGTGGTCCACTGCATTTCCAAACATGGCTGACACCCCCGTCCCTCCTCAAAGACTATGGGCCCTGTCCCCTGTCAGCCAGCAGTGGGTTGTGTCTTATTTAGTCCAAATAATAAAAGGAGAGAATTTAAACCTTAATCATTTGGTTTTATAATAGTTTTTCTTAACTTTTTATTTTTAACAGTACACAGCACATTGAGAACACAAATACACATGCACACACAAAGACAGGACAGTACAAATAAAGTAAAATCACCTGAAATTGCATTCTCAGAAGACCTCTGCTATTATCTTGAACACACTCTGAAATATTCTGTTGTTGTCTCTATCCTTTGTGTGTGTGTGCTCATATTTATACTACTTCTTTATGAAGTAGAATCAGTACACTTGAATTTTTGATTCCTTAATTTTTCACTCAAAATGTCATGTCATGGTTACTCATTTGCATCAAAAATACGATAACATCTAATAGAATTGAAAGCTAAGAAGACATTGTATTAATTCATTTAATTTTAATTGAATTAAGCCAAGTGGGTGCTGTTATTATACCCATTTTACAAATAGCAAAACTGAGGCACCAAAAAATAAGTTCTGAAATCACTCAGCTAATAAGCCTTGGAATCAGAACTCAAGCACAAGCAGTCCAGTTCCAAAGCTTATGCCCTTAACCACCAAATGATACCATCTTTCCAAAGGCTGTGTGACATTTTGCAATTAGATTTACTATCATGTTACTCAATCCTCTTTTAACAGGCATATAGATTGTTTGTAATACTTTGCAATTACAAGCAAACTGATAAACATCCTCGGATGAGCCTCTTGTGAACCTTGGCCGACACTCCCCACAGTAGAAATGCTAAATCAGTGGGTTTCCTCTGCTGTTTAGAAAGGTTGTTGGAATTCACAGTAGCATGAGAGTGCCTCTTCCTCCACCCCTTGACAATACCAGGTTTGTCATTGGTGATATTAGTTGTAGTTCTTTGACTGTAATGAGGTTGAATAGCTTTCATTTTTACTGACCTGTTGGGTTTTTTTTTTCTAAGTTACCTGTCTTTCCTTTGCCTGTTTCTTTTTAATGTAGATATTCATATTTTCCTGGTTAACTTTCCATAGCTCTATGCCCATGCTAGTGTATATATTTACAACCAGCATTGTAGATTGACTCCTTCAGCACCTGTCCTAACCTCTTCTTATTCCAAAAGAGCTGAAAACCAGACTCCCTTGTAGCTAGGATTTCTACTGTGATGTCTTTTCACCACCCAGACACCCTCATTGGAGACTTTAGCAAGAATTGAAACACATATGGCATTTCCTTTTGCTTCTGTGGAGTCATTGAGTCTAGTGTGACCAATCAGCCAACAGGTCTACCCACAGCTTCTTAATCCTTGGCTCACGTCTGTAACCCTGTGTTAGTTTGCCAGTTGCCCAAATGTGATATACCAAAACTGGAACACATTTTACAAAAGGGGAATTTAATAAATTACAAATTCACGGTTCTAAGCCTATAAATATGTCCAAAGTAAGGCATCCAGGGAAAGACACCTTAACTTAAGGAAGGTCAATGGGTCAGGAACACCTCTGTTGGCTGGGTAGTCACATGGCTGACATCTGCGGGCCCCTTGCTCCTGGGCTCCATTGCCTTCAGCCTCTGTTCCTGTGGGGGTTCCTCACTTAACTTCTCTGAAGATGGCCTTCATCTCTTGGTTTCCCTTGCTCTCTCTGAGTTCTGGCTTGCTTAACACCTCATGGCAATGTTTGCTGGACTCCAAGCATCTGTGTCTCTGTTCTCCAAGTATCTGCATCTGTGTCAGCTCTGCTCTTAAGTTTTTGTCAGCTCTGTCATTTCTGTCAGCTCTGTTGCTTCTGTCATTTCTGAGGTTTCTCTTCAAAATGTTCCCTTTTTCAAAGGATTCCAGTAAACTAATCAAGACCCACTTGGAATAGGTAGAGTCACATCACCATATAATCAAAAGATCACACCCACAATCAGGCGTGACACATCTCCATAGAGATAATCTAATCAAAAGTTTCCAACCTAGTGCTGAATAAGGACTAAAAGAAATGTTTGTTCCCACAAGATTGGATCAGGATTAAAACATAGCTTTTCTAGGGTATATAATACTTACAAACCATCAGAGACACATCCTATAGCCAGCAGTCAATGCAGCAGCTTCCTCAACAGCCGCCTGGTGTATCAGAGCAGCAATTGCTTTGGAAAGCTGGCTCTAGAATCTCCTCCTTTAACCTTCCAACATTACAGTAATCACCTAATTCCCTGTATTAAATCCCTTTCTGCTTAAAGAGCTAGAGTGGATTTTGTAATCTGCAACTGAACCCTGGCCACTAATTGCTAATCCATGCTAATCACATTTTGTCAATATTTTTCAAAGTTTGTCATTTGTCTTTCAATATTGTTTTGGCTGTTCCCTGCCAATTTAATTTCCTTTTTGAGTATGTAGTCATGTTTTAAAACTCTTTATGGCTTCTAGTTTATAATATCCCCAGAAAAGCTTGTCCCACACCAAGTTTATAAAAGTTGTTTTCTTTCACTACTCTCATTACTTATTACTTAGTATTTGCAATTGTGTGTGTGTTTACTGTAAGAAATAAGACAAGTGTCATCACATGGTCCCACTATCTAAAGACACTTGAATCTGGACTTTATTCTATGCCAAGCGTTGCCAAACTTTCTGTAAAAGGTCAGATAACAAATACTGTTGGCTTTGCAGGCCATACAGTCTCCATCACAGTTACTCGGCTCTGCCATTGTCCTGTGAAAGCAGCTACATATAATATGCAAATGAATGGATGTGGTCATATGTGGCCTACTGGTCTTGGTTTGCTGGCACTGGTTCTATGCCATCCATTTGTCTCTCTATTCCTGGGGCCATTACTATGCTCTCTGAATCACTATAACATTAAGTCCTTTCTCATTACACTTTACAGAATTCTTCTGACTATTCTTGAATACTCCTTTAGAAGAACTTAATTTTTTTTAAGAATCATTTTTTCAAATTAAGAAAATCTTACTTAATTGGGATTTTACTTAGTTCATACATAAATTTAGAGAGAACACCACCTTTGCAATATCATTTTCCAATCTCTGTTTATTCAAGGCTCCTTTTATCATTAATTTTTCTTCTTAGAGAGGCAGTTTTGGCAGATTCGAATCCCAGCTCTGCTACTTCCAGGAAGTGTAGCTTTGGGCAAGTTTTTGACTTCTCTGTGCTTTCATTTCCTCATCAGCAAAATGGGAACAATAGCATCTCTCTTGCAGTGTTTTGTAAGGATTAAATGATTTTCCTGGCGCACAGAAAGCACTTTTTCACTTGAACCGCTATACTTCTTAATACATCTGTTAAAGAATAGTAATTATTGCCGTGGGCATCCTTTTTTGTTTCTAACCTTTAAAAATGCTTATGGTGTTTTGCCATTAAGCATAAGAGAAATAACTCATGAAAATTTCACTAATATGATCTATTCCTATTTTACTCTTTTGTGTATCTAGAACATGTATCAACTTTTATCGAATGCTCTTGCCACATCTAATTAAATCTACATTTACCCCTCTATTACCCCACAATATAAAGAATTATATTACTTTATATTACTTACTCCCAGGATTTATTTCCTCAATGAATTTTTTTCAAAGGAAATGATGAATTCACATAGGATTTGCATTTCTAGTACTGATCCATCTTAGATTTGTTAAAATGAATTTCACTTGGCCATGGTACTATCTTTTTAATGCATTGCTAGATTTTGTTTGTTGATACTTAATTTTGGATTTTCATATCAATATTCCTCAAGAAAGTCTCGATTGCTTCACTGCTAATTATTTGTTTTTAAGTATACCCTCATCTAGTTTTGATATCAATATTGTACTTGCTTCCTAAAAATAATTCAGAGGGCTTACTTCTCTTTTTCTGTTCTAGAACAATTTTAAACAGCCTAAGAACCATCTGATGATCTTCAATAATTTAAAATTCAATTAAAGGCGGGCCACAGTGGCTCAGTGGCAGAGTTCTCACCTGCCATGGTGGAGACCCGGATTCAATTTCCGGTGCCTGCCCATGCAATAAATGAATAAATAAAAATTTAAAAAAAAAGTATTCGACTGGAAATGGTTTGGGCCTAATGTTTTATAGTAATTGATTCAATTTCTTCCATGAAAATGGTTATTTTTATTTTCTCTTCAGATCATTTCATTAAAGCTTTTAACAAAAGCATCCACTGAGCCTATTTTTGTGGTCATATGTAATCTGTATTCTCATATACCAGTAACAGAAAAGCTATAAACTTTTCTAATTTTTTTTAGTTTTTAGTGTTTCTTTATGTGTATTTATTCATTTTTAATTAAAAATAAAGTTAATTTTTATATATGCCTCACTCTGTGCCTTTCAAAACACTGCCTGCCTTCTCATCCCTAATCTAATGTAGTCATTGACAGTCCTTAGAAATGCCATCAACATAAGAGGAGCCCTCATGCTGAGTGAGGCAGGGCACAGGAAGGTGAGAAAGGCAAAGAAAATCTATGGTTGCTGGGACAGGAGTCATGTTAGGTTCCAACAGTGGTTCTCAATTTTGCACATCAGTATCACCCGGGGTTTTTCTAAGAGAAATACCAATGACCCCTCTGCAAACCAATTAAATCTGAATCTGTCGGGCGGAACCTGGGCTTCAGTGTTTTAAGCCCCCTCAGATGATTCTGATGTACTCCCAGCTCCAGAAATATGGAGGGGGAAACACCAAAGCCTTAAAGGAATGTGACCTCATGGTCTCTTCCATCTCTACCCCACACCCTCCACCCAAAGACTTTCAAGCCCCAGACCAAGGCTGAGCCATGGCTCTGCGTTAGGGTCTTTGTCCGGGACTCAAAGGCTTGGTCCCTCTGCAGGGGTCTGAGAAACAGGATTGCGTCATCACCACCTAACGCAGGCTTCCCACATTACAAATACCTCGGGCCAAAAAAAGCCATGTACACAAAAAAGAGCAAAAATTCTCTCCCAGTGGAGGTGGACAAGCAGTGCCTGAGCCACAGAATGGCGCTTCCTGTAGCTTCCTATGGCAAATCCTATGTGAATTCATCATTTCCTTTGAAGAAAACTCCAGTTGAGGAAATAAATCCTGGGAGTAAGATCTCCATTTCTCTCATCTACGACCTAGATATAGTAACAGGCCAGGACAGCATTTTAAAATTGAATTATGGTTCAGAAGATAGTCTCTAGAACATCTCAAACAAGGTAGGTGGAATTTATATTGAATAATTATTCCCCACCCCACCTCACCTCCTCCTCCCAGAAAACGCCCAAGTAGGTAAGACTTTGCCTATTTTATTCCTCAGTTGTTTTTCATGAAACTAGTTAATCAACTTATTTTTTTGACTGCTACATTATGTCAGCTTCTCAGGCTCTTAAAAGTCCTCATATTTAATCTAAGAATATTTTTATTTATGTGAAAATCAATAGCAACCCCAAAAACCTTCAACTTCCCTAATAATTCAGGGTGGAGTCAGGCAGACTAGTCCAGGGCCCAATACTCTCACTATGTCTGTGTATTCAGCACATTTTGAAATTTTTGTTTCAAACATTATCTGCCTCATGGGGATAAGGATGAAATGAGACAACTCATGAAAAGTGCTTAATGCAGTGTCTGCCGCCTCATAAACACTGCATCCACTCATCTGACATATATTTGTTACTGTGTATTATGCATCATGGACTGTGGCAGGTATAACATATACAGTGGTGCACAGAATCGGATTTCATCCTTGCTTCCATGGAGCTTACAAACTAAATATCAATAAATGCTGGCTATTATTATTCCAATATGCCAAGATAAATCCTTTCACTGCTAAAAACACTGTGAGTGATAAGAATTTGCAGACTTTTACTTGAGCTCGCTGAATCCCAAATGACAGCTATTCATACATTTAAGTTTCATGGAAAGAAACAAT
>PVIY010057793.1:0-12747 GCA_004026745.1 Myrmecophaga tridactyla
TATATGATAATATTAAGAATTATTGATTGTATATGTAGAATGGAATGATATATTAATGTTCTTTTGTTAAGTTTTTTAATTAATAAAAAGTTAAAAAAAAAAATTAGGCCTTAGAGTCACCCCAAGAGGACCTCTTTTGTTGCTCAGATGTGGCCTCTCTCTCAGCCAACACAACAAGCAAACTCACCACCCTCCCCTTGTCTACCTGGGACATGACTTCCAGGGGTGTGGACCTTCCTGGCAACATGGGAGAGAAATCCTAGAATGAGCTGGGACTCAGCATCAAGGGATTGAGAAAACCTTCTCAACCAAAAGGGGGAAGAGAGAAATGAGACAAAATAAAGTGTCAATGGCTGAGGATTTCAAACACAGTCGAGAGGTTATCCTGGAGGTTATTCTTATGCATTTATAGATATCACCCTTTTAGTTAAGGTATATTGGAGAGGCTGGAGGGAAGTGCCTGATTTTAAAATGCAGAGCTGTGTTCCAGTAACCATGTTTCTTGAAGATGATTGTATAATGATATAACTTTCACAGTGTGACTGTGTGATTGTGAAAACTTGTGTCTGATGTTCCTTTTATCTATAGTATGGACAAATGAGTAAAACATATGGATTAAAAATAAATAAATAATAGGGGGAACAAATATTGAAATAAATTTAGTAGATTGAAATACTAGTGATCAGTGAAAGGGAGTGGTAAGGGATATAGAAAAAAATAGGGGAAACACAGGCTAAAATATATTGGGTAGATGGAAATACTAGCAGTCAATGAGAGAGAGGGGTAAGGGGTATGGTATGGATGAGTTTTTTTCTTTTTTCTTTTTATTTCTTTCTCTGAATTGATACAAATGTTCTAAGAAATGATCATGGTGATGAATATACAACTATGTGATGATATTGTGAGTTATTGATTATATATTAAGAATGGGATGATCATATGGTAAGAATGTTCGTGTTTGTATGTTATGTTTAAAAAAATTTTTTTGTTTAAATTCCAGCATCCTTTTTTGCAGAAAGAATAAGCCAATCATAAAATTTATATTGAATGTCAAAATAGCCAAAAACATCTTGAATAAGAACAAAGCTGGAGGATTCACACTTTCTGATTTCCCAAAACTAACTACAAAACTATAGTAATCAAAGCAGTGCTGTACTGGCATAAGGACAGACAAAAGCAGCAGCAGAATAGATTAAGAGTTCAGAAACAAACCCACACGTCTATGGCCAAATGACTTAAATGAGAGTGCTGAGTCCACTCAATGGGGAAAGAAAGTCTCTTCAAGAAATAGTGGTGGAACAACTGGATATGCTCAAAATGGATCAATGACCCAATGAGCCCAAACCGTAAAACTCTTAGAAGAAAACACAGGGGGTTATCTTCAAGATCTTATATTAGGCAATGGATTCTTAAACTTTTATGCCAAAAAAGCCTAAGAAACAAAAGAAAAAAGATATTGGACTTCATCAAAGTTAAAAACTTTTGTACTTCAAAGACATTATCAAGAAAGTGAAAACACAACCTAAAGATAGGAGAAAATATCTGGAAACCAGATATCTGATAAGCTATCTAGAATATACGAAGAACTAGTATGATTCAACAACAAATAAGACAAACAACCCAAAAGGACTTGAATAGACAATTTTCCAAAGATACACAAATGGCTAGCAAGAATATGAAAAGATGGTCACCATCGCTAGCCATTTGGGAAATGCAAATCAAAACCTCAATGAGATACCACTTCACACCTACTAGTATGGCTGTTACTTAAAAAAAAAAAGAAAGGAAAAGAAAATAACCAGTGCTAGTGTGGATGCAGAGAAATAAGAACCTTGTACATTGTTGGTGGGAATGTGAACTGGTGCAGCTGCAGTGGAAACCAGTTGAACTGTTTTAGAATTACCATATGATCCAGCATTTCCGCGCTTAGGTGTATGGCCCAAAGGATTGAAAACAGGGACTCAAGCAGATATTTGTACACAAATGTTCATAGCAACATCATTCACAATAGCCGAACGCTGGAAGCAACCCAAGTGTACATCGAGAGATGACTGATCAACAAAATGGGGTCTATCCATACAATGGCTGCTATGCTCAGTCATAAAAAGGAATGAAGTACTGATGCATCTACAAGAAGGCTGAACCTTGAAGACATGTTGAGTGAAATAAGTTGGACACAAAAGGACAACTACTGTATGATTTCACTTATATGAAATATCTTACTAAGCAAATACATAAAGACAGAAAGTAGATTAGAGCTACAGTGGGCTGGAAGGAGGTGGCTATAGCTTAATGGGTACAGAATCTCTCTTTGGGGTGATGGAAAGGTTTTAGTAATGTGTGGTGGTGATGGTAGCACAATATTGTGCATGTAATTAATAGCCCTGAATTTTATACATAAAAATGGTTATAATGGAAGATTTTGTGTTGTATTTACCTTCCCACATTAAAAACAAACAACAACAACAGCAAACAATAATGAGGGAAAGTGCGAGAGATCCTGAGTGCTGACGACAACGTTTGACCCTGGATCTGGCCATACCTCAAGATGGTTCCTGCACCCTTTTAAGTTATGAGTCAGTGGGTACCGCCACACCACTTCTTTTCCCTTGGGCCCATTTGAGTTGGCTCACTTTCACCTGCAACTAATAATTCACAAATATATCCATCTTTGTACTTTTGTAGGAAAAATCTGGAAGACTGTGTACTTGGCTGTCAAGGGTGGTTGTCTCTAGACACTTCAACTTTCTAAATTATGCAGTTGAGGTGTCTATGGTAGAAACCACTAGCCACATATGTCACTAAGCACTAGAAAAATGGTTGGACCAAAACTGAGATATGTTCAGAAGTCTTATGAAAAAAAAATGTAAAATTTCTCATGAATAGTCTATAAACTCAACTACACATTGAAATGACACTATTTTGGATAGATTGTGTTAAGTAAAACATATTCCTGAAGTGAATTTCACCTATTTCTTCTTACTTTTTAAAATGTTGCTATTAAAAAACATTTAGATGATGTTTGTGGCTTGCTTTGTATTTTGGTTGGACAGTGCTGGTCCACATGAAAAGGAACCCATGAAAGCCTGTAAATACTTGTTGAATGAAAAAAAATGTTTGGTGTGTAACATACAGTATTCATTTTGTAATGAGATAAAGGAAATAAAGTTTAAAAGTGTTTCTAAAAGGCATTTAAGAATGCTACTCCTCAGAGAGAAGTTGTTAGGTCCTTATGTCTTCCCCTGAAACTGCCTCTCTCTCCCGGGGTCAAATGAAAGTACAAGGCTCAACTAAAACCTATAAGGACTGCAAAGCGTGGCCAGGGGGCAGTCGGGCTTGGGATTGGAGAGAAACAGGAACTGAGCATTCTCCTGGCGTGCAGCCTGCAGACGTGGAGGAAGTTATCGAGAACGGAGTGCAGACCTTGTGACTGGCCGAGGGATGAGGGAAGCCTTGAAGGCGCCTCTATCAATTGTGGAGTACCTCGAGAAACAAGGCACTGATGTACGGGTCCTGCAGACAGAGCCGGCAGTAAAACAGTATAATGCCTTGGTTGCCCAAGGGGTCAGGGTGGGAGGTGTCTTTCATTCCACCTGCTAGGTGGAGCTTTAAGAGGAGAATAAATGACTAAGCAATGAAAAAAAAAGAGTGTTTCTAGGGTGGCCCATGGTGGCTCAGTGGTAGAGTTCTCGCCTGCCGTGCTGGAGACCTGGGTTCGTTTTCCAGTGCCTGCCCATGTAAAAAAACAAAAATAAATGTTTCCAGTTGCCATTGTTGACAAATGTGGAGTGACCCCAACTGACCTCAGCCCCATCCGCCTGAGTTTTCTCTGTGACTGCTGGGTTGGGAATTAGTTCAATGGAATGGTAAAGAGCATGGGCTTTAGAAGCCAACAGACCAGGATCTGGCCCCAGCTCTGAACCCTTAGCTGTGTGCCCTTAGACTATTTAATGAACCCCTCTGAGCCCTAGTACTTCAGTCACAAAATGGGGTTAAATGCCCTTTTCTCCATCGGGGCAGACTGACCAAGATGTTTCAGGTCAGGAACTTCTGCCACTGTCCTCCTCAGTCTTGAGACCTAAGGGGCAGTGTTTTCCTAACCTGTGAGGCTGGGATTGCTAGCTGTCCACCACATGTATTCTCTTCTTCCATAGAAAGAAGATGGTAGCCGGGCATTTGGCTGATTTCCATTTCCCAGCTTCCCTTATAGTGTGACCTGATCTCTCAACTTTGGCCAGTGTGGCCAATCATATTCCTTCCCAGGAATTTAGGCATGGCAGCCAAAAAACATGTACTCCTCACATCTCCTGCATGGTAGGCTGTCTCTGGCAGGGGTGGGGGTGGGAGGGAATTAAAAAAGATAGGTTTTCTGATCAATTTTACCAGGTAGAAAGTTGAGTCAAAAGGCCTTTATAGAACCAAAGGTGGATTGGGGAAAGATTTATCAAGAGATTCCAAGAGGGCGGGCCACAGTGGCTCAGCAGGTAAAGTTCTCGCCTGTGACGCCAGAGACCTGGGTTTGATTCCCGGTGCCTGCCCATGCAAAAAAAAAAAAAAAAAAAAAAAAAAAAAAAAAAAAAAAAAAAAAAAAAAAAAAAAAAAAAAAAAAAAAAAAAAAAAAAAAAAGAGATTCTAAGAAATAATCAAAGGAAATTGAAAAACAAAAGAGGGGGAGTGAATAACTCTGGGAAGAACAAAGTATCTGTACAAGAAGAAAACTAATAAAAATACTTTTCTGGGCTCAGCAGTGAATACTTACACAGATGTAGTTATGAAAACAGTAAATATGGATTTACCTAAAACTGATAAAACTGTTTTGGGGAAATGAGCAGGTGCACATGTGGTTTAAAAAATTAAGTCTGTGCCTTCCAGAGTGCGAATAGATACCACCTAAAATGGAGAAATCAAGTAATAGCATGATAAGCACGTTATTCAGAAATTCGGCCATCAATGTCAGGAGAGCAGGAGCGGACTCAGAAATGAGGAGAGATTTGTTGTTGTTGTTAAACGTCTTGTAGAACTATTTGGCTTGTTAAACCAGGTATGTGCATTACTCTGATACCCAAAATTAAAATTAGTAGGGTTGTAAAATGGTGTGGTTGCAGCAGAAGATAGTTTGGCAGGTCCTCAAAAAGTTACACATGGAACCATCCTATAACCCAGGAATCCCATCTCTAGGTATAGACCTCAATAAATGGAAAGTGGGGACTCAAACAGGTACTTGTGCACGCAGCATTATTCACAGTAGTCAAAAGGTGGAAAGCATCTATGGATCCATCCCCAGATGATGGATAAACAAAAGTGGTCTACCCATGCGATGGAATATTATTCAGCCATACAAAGGAATGAAGCTCAGATGCATGATCCCATGTGGATGGTCCCTGAAAACACTATGCTTGTGAAAGAAGCCAGTCACAAAAGGAGGAAGAGGGAGATGAGGATGCAACAAATCTACTGTAGAGAACCTTTTCCGGAAGTCTGGCCAACAAGGGCAGGAGAATGAAGTGAGGTGGCAATGTTTATAAGATGGGAACGACCTGAGGATGTTAAACACTTTTGGAAAGAAGCCAGCAGAGGAAGAATTTCATGAGTCAAAGAGTGTTGGGTCCTTGGGTCGTGAGGTCTCCAGGGTCAGCTAGAGGAAGGGCTCAGGCTCTGCAGGCAGAGGGGCAGCTCTGCTCTGGCTACCCCACCCCACCCCCAGGGCAGGGGAAAGGGTAAACCTGCTTGTGCAGGAAGGAGAGGCCTCCTCATCCTCATCCTTCTGGCCAGCAGGGTGCTAGCCGCATTTCACAGGTGATGGATTTGCCTTAAGGTACCTGGTTGGAAGAGGTCCCTGCAAACCCAAGTTCTTTTTCTGCACCTGTTTCCCTGATGAGTCAGACACGGCCTTCTGCCCTGGTTGCTCTGGGAGTCTGGGGGTGAAGCCACCAGACAGAGGGCAGGCTTTTCTGGCAAGGGCCCAAAGTGGGAGCTCCAAACCCTGGCGCTTGTGGGGGAGAGGAAGAATCCAAAACTGGTTCAGGGGGGCCGTGATGGGACCAGGCAGGGAGACAGGAAGAAAGGGAGTGGGCTGGGACCACAGGACAGCTCTGTCCCCCATCAGCCGGACATCCTCAGACTCCACTCTTTGCAGATTAGAGAGGTCGGGGCTAGGCCAGTAAGGCAAAGTGATGGGAGATGGAGAAGTCAGGCAGGTCTCCCCAGGGGGAGGAGGAAGCAGCCTTGGCAGGTCTGGAAAAAGCAGCCAGGGATGCTGGAGGGCAGGGCCCAGAGGTGGGGGCTTGCGGCTGGAGGGCAGGAGCCAAGATGCCACAGAGGGCGCAGATGGGCTCTGCCAGGTGCGCCAGGGAGGCCCTGAAGGTCCCACCTGCCAGAGCTCCCCGACCCGGCTGCCCTCATCCCCGCCCCCCACAGGCCCCACCACTGCAGGACCCAGGAATGGGGGTGCAGCGGGAAGTTCTCCCCAGGGCCTGCTCGGCCCCATATGGGGCGTCCTCATTAACTGCCATCTGATTGAGCGTTAATCACCCACGACCGTACCCGGGGCGGGGGGCGGGGGTGGGGGGCCCGGACCCGGCCGGGGAGGCCCCGAGCAGCGGCGTCCCCCAGGCCCGGGCAGCGGCAGTGCGGGCCCCGGCGCGGCCCCGAGTGCGGGGGGCTGCGGTCCCCGCGCGCCGCCAAGGGTTAAGCGCACCGAGCTCGCGGGCGGCCTAGAGCGGCGGCGGCGGCGGCGGCGGCGGGGACGGGGGCGGGGGCGCGGGGCCGCGGCGGCGGCGGCGGCGGCGGCGGCAGGGGCGGGGGACAGGATGCGGATGCCGGGGGGACTTCCTGTGCCGGCCCCCGCCGCCCCCGCCCCCGGCCGGCCCGCTGCCCGGACGGACGCCCGCGGAGACGGACGCGCGGACGGGCGGGCGGGCGAGCGATCGGGGACTCCGGGCCCGGCCGGGGCGCCCGCCCCCCGGCCCGGTGAGTGCGGCCCGGCCCAGGCCCCCGCCGGCCCCCCGGGCGCAGCGGCCGGGCACCTGTGGCCGCCGGCCGGACCTGACCCGAGCCCGGGCCCGGTGTCGCCCGGCCGCTGCGGCCCCAGGACCCGCGCAGCCCCGCGCTGGACACACGCCTCGGCCTCCCCCGCGCCGCGCCCACGAGAGTCTCCACCAACTTCCTTGGGACGGGTCCTCCGCTCCTGAACTCCGCTCTGCCCCTTCTTTTGGCCCGGGGCGACCTTGGCAGCCGCCGTGACAGCGGCACACCCCGCCCCCCACGCGGCCTCCAGGAAGGTCCCCGGGGCTGGCGCCGCGCCTCCCGGGCTCTTTCTGGATGGGGGCGCGTCTGGGAGCAGCGGGCTGAGCGCTCCGGCCTCCGCCTTCCCGCCCCCCGCGCCGGGCCCACGCTGCTGCGCGGAGCGGGAAATGCTGTCCCAGGTGAGGCCCCGCGCGCAGGTGGGGCTGGACGGACCCGGGAGCGCCTCTGGGCTCTGGGTTCCCGAGGTAGCCTGTTTGGGGAGAGGGGGCTGGGTGTGGGGACCCCCTCTGCAGGGTGGGTGCCCGTCCCCTGGAGAGTGCATGAAGGAGAGAGGCCGGGAACCCCCCCAGACCTCAGGGGAAGCGGGGCACAGGGCCAGGCCTCCCCCCTCCACCAGGCAGGTTCCACGGAGTATGGGTCTTGGGAAACCTCCATCCCCACGTAGCTGAGGTGGCATCTGGTCACAGGTGGCCTGGAGCCCGTGGCCTGCTGGTGTCCCTGGGAGGCTGGGCGCTTTGAAGAGTGTCCGGGCAGGGGCCGGGGGGCAGGCTGTGAGATGGACCGATGTCCCCGCCTCCCCTCTGTCTGCCAGCTGGCTCACATCAGGCCTTTGCCAGGGGCTGGTTTCCCCAAGGTCTCTCCCAGGGTGGGGACATTGGCTGCCTCTACATCCCGCTCTGGCACAGGGCTGATGTTGAGCCTTGCTGAGCATGAGGAGGAGAAGTACTGAATCCGTGCAGGCGGACGGGGTCCCAGGCTGCTGCACCCTACCCCTGGCCTCGGCACTGCCCGCACTCCCAGATGGCCAAGCACCCTTGCAGAGAGGTGGAGCTGCCCACCCTGGGCTGGATGTGAGGCAGGAGTGGAGGGCTCTCTGGTTGTGGTGCCACCAGGGTAGGGGCTCGAAGCACTCCCACCCCATCTGAACAGCTTCCTTCCCTGCTCTCAGCGCAGCCGGCTCCCAGGGATCCGGGTCTGACCGCCAGGATGGAGCTTGGGCCAGCGACGGAGCCCTTCATGCTGGAGCTGCGGTGCCTGCAGGGTGGGGGCCCCGGGCCTGAAACCCTCTCAGGTGAGGGGTGGGGAGGGGCCTCCTCTGGGGCTCCTAGGGTATCCCCTGGTGAGGATCTCTTGACAGAGCCAGAAAGGGGGCCCAAGGCAGAAAGCGGGGGCCCGAGAATGGTGGGAGCTTCTGGTCAGCAGTTGCTGAGCCAGGTGGTTTTAGGGCCCGACCAGCTCATACCTGCAAAGCACAGCTGCCTTTAGTGACCACTGGCAGGTTTGCCTGGGAACTTTTTGAGTGGCTCTTTCATGCTGAAGTCTTGACGGGACGGGACTCCCTGGGGGTGCTGACACTCAGCCAACCCCATACACACAGACCCCTGAGATGGGTGCTGACTGTGGCCACTGCCTCTGTTTCCGCATTCACCATCCTCCCCCATTGTCACTGACCCGGGACTCAAGGGGTGAGCACTCAGACTAATTTGGGGAGCTTCTCTTCTCTCCCGTGGCCTCTGAGTTCACCCACTTTTCTGTGCCCCCTCCTTCATTCCTCCATTCTTCTCCCTGCACACTTCCTTGATGCCTGGAGGCCACTTTGGCCCCACTGAACCTTCCAAGACCTATTGACACCTCTGCAACCTGCTCTGAACGAAACAATCCTTCTAGATGTCTGCCCTCCTCAGAGCTGAACTCCAGGAGGGAGGGTCTATCAGCCACTGGCTTGCTGGGGACCCAGCTTCTCCCAACTGTCCTCACTCACCACCTGCATAGCCCCCAACTGGCCTGAGTGTATATGAAAAAGACACCCGCTGATACGCGAGCCGAAGCCAGGGTTACTAGCAGTGTTTTTCTAGAAGGAAATCACATGCACATATACTCCTTTTAGCTTTAGTACAGCAATATATTCCTGGGAAAGTGACCATAAGGCACAGCTTTGTAAATCAAACCATTGCTTTCCAGTACAAAATTGAAAATAAGATGCTGTAGGAAGAACAAAGGTTCAGATCAGACCTGGAAGTGGAGAGAGGCTCTTGGGCTGGTATATTTAAACAAGAACTGTGATTTTCTGCTAACACAATGGTAACGATCAAGACGAGAAGCTGAATGTGGGCATCTTGCCAGTAGCAGGACATGCAGTGGAGTGATGGCTATTTACCCGGGCTGACTTTGGGCCTCGTACAATGCAGGGACTGTACATTTATCCTCTCTAATTCTCACATCATCCCTGAAAAGGATTTTTCTCCTTTTGCAGATGGGGAAACTGAGGTTCCCAGAGGTTAAGTAATTGGCCATGTGAGTCAGTCCTAGCCGTTCCAGAATAACAACCTAGAACATTTGCAATCTTTAGGCTGTTTCAAATGACACTAGCTTTCTACTTGGTATTTCCAAACTGCTGGTTAATGTGCAAACGAATTCCTAAACTACAGGGAGAGAGAGTTTTCAAGCACCTGCCAGGTCCCGGGAATATGCCAGGGTCCTTCCTGTTCAGTTCACTAAACGCAAGGTGTGGGTCTCATCAGATGGTTGCCCGCCAGGGTCCTGGGCTCGCAGGAGGGAGGACAGCTGCTGACTGGTGGAGGTAGGATTTGAACTCAGGACTCCTCGTCCCTAAACTAGTATCCTATTTGCCACAGTGGTGACTTTGAGAAATTACTTAGTGTAATGCTTCCAGGCAACTTTGCAGAACTTCATCATTTACAGAGAAGATGAGTTTCATTTATCTTAGGTGTGAGGTCAGAGCTCAGCACGGGGTGGATAGCTTGGCCTATGGAATGGCTGGTTCACTGATTCCTATGGAATGGTCATTAGCATCAGGGACTTCTCAGGCGCTAGGGCAGGGAGGCACCTGTGAGGGTATCAAGCCTGAGATACAAGATCCTGGGACCTGTGTGGTAGGGAAGCTGGGATCCAGAGGGAGGTGACCAGGAGTCCTTTGGGCATGTTACTAAGGCCACCCCACTCCTCCGGGTATTTGAGTTTCTGCCATTCTGCCATTGTCAGTCGATTCAGTGCCTTTGGGTCCCTGCTGGGACCTCATTAGTGTACATGGGACAGAGTGAGGGGGACAACCAGACAGCTGCCTATCTTTGTCTCCTGGCTTCCTGCCATTTCCACTGCAGGTGGCAGCGGAGGGAGCGAGAGCCAGGAGGAAGAAGAGGCTCTGGAGGGAAGCAGCAGCCCACCACGGCCAGCAGGCTCAGCCCAAGTCGGGCCCCGGGAAGCCACAGGGGAAGGCCGGCCTGGGCAGCAGGAACTGCAACTGCAAATGTTAGAGCAGCAGCCAGAGAGGCACCATCAGCTGGAGCAAGGGCAGCACGAGCAGCTGCAACAGCAGCAGTCTGAAAACCAGTTGTTAGGACATCAGCCAGAATTGCAGCAGCAGCAGCAGCAGCAAGATGGGCAAAAGCAGGAAAATCATCAATCCAGGCACCATCAGGAACAGAAGGCACAATTGCAGCTGGTGCCGCAGCAGGAACAGCCACAGGGACAGCAAGTACAAGAGCAGCAAGGATTGCCACAGCAGAAACCACTGCAGCAGCAGCAGCAGCTGTTACAGCAACAGCAGGACCAGTTGCAGCAGCAGCAGCTGTTACAGCAACAGCAAGAACAGTTGCGACAGCACCAAGTGCAAGAACAGCAGTCGCAACAGCAGAAACTGTTCCAACAGCAGGCACAACTGCAGCGGGAACAGCTGCAGGAGCAGCAAGTGCAACAACAGCTGTTGCAGCAGCAACAGGAACAGTTACAGCAGCAGCAGCTGCAACAACAGCTCTTACTGCAGCAGCAGGAACAGTTACAGCAGCAGCAACTATTGCAGCAACAGCAGGAACAGTTGCAACAGCAGCAGCTGCAGCCGCATCCACTGGCATCGGAGGAGGAGGAGGAGGAGGAGGAGGAGGTGGAGCTGGAGCTCATGCCCGTGGACCTGGGGCCGGAGCAGGAACTGGAGCAGCAGCGTCAGGAGCTGGAGCGGCAGCAGGAGCTGGAGCGGCAGCAGGAGCAGCGGCAGCTGCAGCTCAAACTGCAGGAGCAGCTGCAGCAGCTGGAGCAACAGCTGGAGCAGCAGCAGCAGCTGGAGCAGCAACAGCTGGAGCAGCAGGAAGTGCAGCTCGAGCTGACCCCGGTGGAGCTGGGCGCACAGCAGCAGGAGGTGCAGCTCGAGCTGACCCCGGTCCAGTCCGAGCTGCAGCTGGAGCTGGTGCCTGCGGCGGGGGGCGGCGGGGCGGCGGGGCAGGGGACCCCAGCCACGGTGGTGGTGGCCCCCCCGGGCTACGTGGTGCTGCAGGAGCTGATGGTGCTGCCGGCCGTGGCCACGTCGGCCGTGGTGGCCATCCCCGGCCCGGCGGGCAGCGCGGCCCTGACCCCCGCCCGGCAGCGGCGGCGGCGGCGCGCCCGGGACCGGCCCACCATCTGCGGCGAGTGCGGCAAGGGCTTCAGCCGCAGCACGGACCTGGTGCGGCACCAGGCCACGCACACCGGGGAGCGGCCCCACCGCTGCGGCGAGTGCGGCAAGGGCTTCTCCCAGCACTCCAACCTGGTGACGCACCAGCGCATCCACACGGGCGAGAAGCCCTACGCCTGCTCCTACTGCGCCAAGCGCTTCAGCGAGAGCTCGGCGCTCGTGCAGCACCAGCGCACGCACACGGGCGAGCGGCCCTACGCCTGCGGGGACTGCGGCAAGCGCTTCAGCGTCTCCTCCAACCTGCTGCGCCACCGGCGCACGCACTCGGGCGAGCGGCCCTACGTCTGCGAGGACTGCGGCGAGCGCTTCCGCCACAAGGTGCAGATCCGCCGCCACGAGCGCCAGCTGCACGGCGCCGGCCGCTCGCGGGGCCTGGGCCTGCTCCGCACCGCGCGGCCCGCGGCCCCCGTTGGGCCGCCGAGACCCGAGCAGGCCGCGGTGGCGGCCGCGGCGCCCACCGCCAAGGCGCCGTGAGGTCGCGTGCAGGGCCGAGCCCGCCAAGGCGGGAGGTGGGTCGAGGTGTCCTGGCGGGGGGTGGGGCCGGTGCCTGCGGTCGGAGCTGCCCAGCACCCCGTTGCGGCCGCCTCGGAAGCCTTGTGCACGGGGGTAGGGTGTCCTCACCCCGTTTTGTGGCCTCTGGCTCGCAAAATCCTGGAATGTCCTTGGGAAAAGCCTTCCCAGTTGCTCCGGGATTTGCTGAGCAGTACCTCGGATTCATGCGTTGACATAAGCCCCCCCCCCCCGCCCCCCTAGGAACAATCAACAAGAGAAAAGCACGTGGCCAGTATTTGTGATTGAGTCTCCACTGGGGAGAGAGAGCTGCCACGATTTACGCCCCCAGCCCCCGCCCCGGGGAAAATTGCACTTGTTAGAAACAAGAGCCACAAAAGAAAGCTCCTGTGAGGGACAGGGTTACTGGGACATTGACGCGATGGGACACTGACCAGGGAATCAGATGTAGGTGGTAAAACTCACCTGGAAGAGATTTGATCCTGGCGAAAATGATTTCAAGGAAGGAAAAAAAAAAAAAAAAAAAA
>PVIY010057794.1:0-12724 GCA_004026745.1 Myrmecophaga tridactyla
GTCTTTTTTGAACATTTGAAATAAAATATTACAATAAAGGATTCCCTTTATCCTTAGCCATTTTCTCAGCTTCCTACTCATGATAGAAACCACTATCATGAATATCTTCTCTTTCAAGTTTATTGTTTAAATCTATTGCATAATTTTGAAGGTTTTGTTCTTAGTCATTATATATATATATATTTAAATATTTTGTATTTAAAATATATATATATATATATATATATTTCTGTGTTGTATGGTAGGGTCATATTTCATTATTTTTCCATGTGAGTTCCCATTATTACAGCACCATTTGTTGAATTTTTGTTTGTTTATTTGTTTGTTTTGTTTGCTTGTTTGTTTGTTTTTTGGGTTAAGTGCATGGGTAGGGACTCAAACACAGGTCTCGCACATGGCAGGCAAGAAATCTACCACAGAACTACCGTTGCACCGTCTTTAGTCATTTATTTTTATATTGAAAATGGGCAACCTTTTAAAGAAAGTTAGTATGAAGAAATCTGATAATGAAACACAATCAGTTCATGGAAAATGTAGGGGAGTTATTCTACTGGAATTTCATGCCAGCTCCATAAATTGAATTCTTCTTAGCAACTTCATAGATGGCACATCAAGATAACGTTAATATTTAAAAAAACAGAGAGCAACATTTCTATTCTGTTGGAGATTTTACTTATTTTGCTTATTTTACTTATAAAAAAATTCAAAGTAAAATCATAAATTAGAATTCAAATGGACTCACACTGGCAATACATTATTAGAGGAGACATCCTTGTAAATATAACCCAGCCTGGTCTCTAATACTTTGCTATTTAAGATAAAGCATGAAAATTGTTTTTTTTAATTTTTGTTTTTTAAGTGCAAACAATATAGAAGATTTCAAACATAAGAACATGAAAGCAGTTTAACCTATTTTGATGTTTTAACATATATTTGTTTTTTAACTTGTAATGTCAAACAACAAAATATTATTAAAAAATAGCTTTTCACATGTTCCATCAAAAATGCTTTTTCTTCATATTTATTCAATAGAAATTAAGTGAAAATCACTTAATATGACTTTATATGTTTCTGTATGATTAAAATTACATTAAATGTTAATTTTATAGTATTTAAAATATTTTACTTAATCTCTACATGTAACTCATGCAAAGGTTGAACTTAATGAGAAATTTCTGACTAAACATTAGATTTTATATTATTATTAAAGAGTTTAGCAAGTCAAAAGAAACAAACAAAAACAGAAAAGAAGAAATATCAGGCTGGAGACTCTACGACCTTCCTCCTGTTGTGAAATGTCACAATTCGAGGATTCTCTTATTTCCTCCATCTACTCACTGAAGGATATGACAGAAATAAATGGAAAAAGGAAGATATATAATAGCTCTGATGGATAAATTCAATCATGGACATAAACCAAAGGGAAAAGTCTAGATTATTTTTATAAGAAATTCTATGTGGCCCCAACTGAAGATGAACCTTCTTGGACAAAACTGTATAATGCAACAAAATGCCAAACTCAGTATAGATATGCAAGGCACTAGCTCACAAAATTATGTTAACTAGTGAAAATTAAATTTCCCAGAGAGCAACATTTCTAACATTACAAGTTACTGTAAACTATATTTTCTGCCAATGTTAGCTAGCTAACAAAGTTAAAATATTTAGCATCTGGTAAACCAGAGATGACATAAGATGACCAATGAATGAATTGAGTACAACTTCTGGCCTTTCTCTGCTTTGAACGTCCTGTTGTGTTTTAGGACAGGTAGTGAGAGTGCTAGATAAGTAATTAGTGCCCTTTGGTGTGAAATTTTTTGAGAATTATGAAAGAATGTATTAAGGTGTTAAATTCAGCATTATCGCAAATTAGCTAATCTAGTCTTTTGGCACACACTAAGCAGCCTGCTTTGAACAGGTTTGGAAGGTTTTAAAAACAAATCAATATAGCCACACACTCAGGACTCTACTAAACAGAGCTGCTGATATGCTCACTGATCCTCCACAGTGGCCCATTGTGGAGAGCTGCCACAGCCAAAACACCTTCCAGCTGTTGGAGAAAACCACCAGAGGAGCAAGTGCAGACACAGACACCCTCAGCCAGATAATTACTTTGATTAAGATTCTCAGAATTAAACAGAGTTTAATCAAGGACACTGTGAAATTGTGAGAGTGCCAGTTTTCTGGGCTTGCCCTCTTTTTCTGCAGATGGTGAGTTGCCAAACAAAATCAAAGGAGTCAATTATAAGGATGAGAGACAAAGTCAAAAGGGAATGAGAGAATCTGTGCTTGGTGATGGATGGGCCAGCACCAATCAGCAACAAACTCAGCTCAACCTTACATGGAGAAAGCTACAATGCATCCAAGCTGAACACACTATCAACATGCTTGACAATTTGAAAGACTGAATTAATAGCTATGCCAATATATGTAATACAGAATTCTCTTACGATATCATTGATAGATGTGAACTTTGTGTGCAATATTTAGACTATTAGATAAAAATGCATGCGATGCCAGTTGTTCTTAAGAGAGCCTGCCCAGCTTAAATATAAACTAAACTGTTATTGAAAATAAACTCTCATATAAATGGTAGGCCTCAAAGAGCAATGATACAGGGAGGTCAACGTTTTCTTGAATTTTCCTGCTTCTCCTTAACTCAAATTTGGACAACAGAGATAATTCAAAAAGTGGTCTTTTCATGGCAAATGTCAGTATCTCCTTCGGTCCAGATTCTACAACACTAATGATTTTTTCATGTAGGGTTCTATTAAGCCTTTTTCCATTGTACAGTACATCTATATTTTGTCTGTTTTACCCAAATGCAGGATTTCACACTATTTCTAGTTTGTTTTGCTTTCATAAAATTCAGTCCATTATTTTAAAGATTATTAACAACATAAATGAATCAACATCAACTGTTACTAATTAATTGGATACGCCCACTTTGGGGGGGTAGGCTATACTAAATATCATGAATCCTCTCCACAAATCACACTCATGGTCATATATCCTCTAATCTAAATTTGATCTATTTTACAACATTCTGTAAATTAAATACACCACAACTCCTGTCTATTTTTCTATTTACCAGTATTCCAAGCCTCATAGGCAAACAGTTTTGGATATCCCATTTCCCTACAATTTTCAAAAAGCAACAATTTTTAAATTTAGGCCCTTGCATTTGTACAGTTTATATATACCATGACCTGGTTTAAAATTGCACTTTCCTTATAGTACTATGATTTTATTTATTCCTTCAAAGGGTTCCTTTTAACTTAACTTTTGTATGCCCCTTAACCCTTGACATCAAATGTTTTTACGCCTTCTATTTTTCTCAGGTTGTGTACCATCGTCCTTCTGTGTTCTCCATACAGGAGGTAATGATTTCTTTTTATATTCTGTTCTAACCGTGCACTTGGAATGATCACCATAGCTCCTATTTCTGTATCTCTATGGATTTAATATGAATTCTTTTGACCTTCTTGCTATTAATTGATTTCCCCTGCAAGATACATCTGTTCATGGCATTTTTGATTTGTGATTCTTGCTCATCCTTATTGTGCTGGTTTGAAACTGTTATGTACCCCAGAAAAGCTATGTTATTTTAAGCCTAATCCAATCTTGAGGGGGTGGACCTGTTTTTGGGTAGGACCTTAGGTTCAGGTTTTTTCCATGGAGATGTGACCCATCCAATTGTGGATAAAACTTATTAATTAGATGAAGATGTGACCCCACTCATTCAAGGTGGGTCTTAAGTAGTTTACTGTAGTCCTTAAAAGAGCAATACAGAGAGCAGACAACTATACACAGATATTTGAAGATGCTTGGAGCGCTGAGATAGAAAGCCACTGGAATCAGAAAGCAATACCACCCAAGAGCAAAGGACCAGGAGATGCCAGCATGTGCCTTCCCAGCTGACAGAGAAACCCCATACATGATCAGCCTTTCTTGAGTGAAGATGTCCTCTTGTTGATGCCTTAATTTGGATGTTTTTATGGCCTTAGAACTGTAAACTTGTAACAATAAACCCCCTTTGTAAAAGCCAATGAATGCATTGGGGTGCACGAGTAGTTCCGTGATTAGAATGCCTGCCTTCCATGCAGAAACCCAGGTTTGATTCCCAGATCATGTACCCCAAAAACAAAACCAAACAAAACAAAAAACAATGCATTTCTTGTATATTGCATTCTGGCAGCTTTAGCAAACCAAAACTGTTTAGTACCAGAGAAGTGAGTACTATTTGCCGCTGCAGTTTACAAATACCAAACATGTTGAGATGGCTTTTTACATGGATAAGAAAATGATCCTGAAAGAATTTTGAGAAGATGAATAGGAAAGGCCTGGATTGCTTTGAAGAGATTGTTGGTAAAAATATGGATGCTAAAGAGTCTTCTAATAAGGCCTTAGCCAGAAATGATGAATGTGTCATTGCAAACTGGGAAGAAAGGTGATCCTTGTTTTAAAGTGGCAGAGAATTTGGCAAAATTGAGTCCTGATGTTGGATGGAAGGTATAATTTGATGGGGACAAGCTCAGATATCTAGCTGAGGAAATTTCCAAGCCAAAAGTGAAAATGCAACCTGGCTTCTTCTTGCAGCTTATACTAAAATATGACAGGAAAGGGATAAGCTGAGAACTGAACTCTGATGTACAAAGAAACCAGAAACTGATAGCTTGGAAAATTCCAAGCTTTTAGAAAATGAGACCCCAGAGAATATTTCACCATGGAGTATTGAACTAGACATGGAACAAGTCAGCCATTTCAGAAAAAGCCAGTATTGGCATTGGAGGTATCCAGAAAAGACATGTGCAAAGTTCTATTGTCTTTGATTCCTGTATGCTGCATGCCAAGTCAACAAATTTTTGTGAGATCTCTATGACCAGAACCACTGCCAGTCTGGACTAAAATGGACAGAAAAAGACAGATTGAGGGAAACATTACTTCAAAGCCAGAACCATAGAAGCTAAATCTAGAGCCAGGAAACCTCAGGCCAGGGGAGATCAACCCATGCATGTAGTGAGGGTGAGATTGACCTGGAGGCAGAAGGCAGGCCTTCCACTTCATTGTTCAAGAAGTTTTGCTACCTCAGGCCTCAGAGAGGGTGGAGCACATTCCCTGGGAACTGGGGCGGGGGGAGCCTAGCAGATCATCCCATTGCTCTGAAAGGATTGAGCATGTGCCCCAGAGATGACAGAGCCTGGGTGCTGCCCAATACACCCCCCAAAAACAAGGGATGGGCTCTTGATACACAAAACAACATGGATAAATTTCAAAGTAATTATGGTGAGTAAAGGAACTCAAACCAAAATAATTTATGTAGTATGATTGCATATCTATAAAATTCTGGAAAATGAAATCTAATCTCCCTCAGATAGAAAGCAGATCAGGACTTGAACTGCAAAGTACTTGAGGAAGGGTTTTCTAAGTGACACAAGGAAACTTTGGGGATGATAGATAATTATTAAAGTATACATTGTAAATACGTACAATTTATACCATATAAATTATGTCTCAATAAAACTGTTAAAATTGTAAAAGATATTGGAAATTGAGGAACATCACTTTATTCAACAACTGGAAAATAAAATTTAACCTATAGTTGATATAATACACTGAGTTGCAAAAGGTAAATTTTGGCTTGTTGAACTTTGTTTGGATTTCATGAAATTAACTTTTCTAAACATTTTAGTGCAACCTTATTTGTCTTAGAGAAACTATCAATAACAAAAGAAAACCAATTAAAATGTTTTCCTTCTATTCTTACCAATATGACTAATATTAGAATACGACATTTGCATAAGTAATAACATTTTCTTGAATGCAGCTAAGTGCCCAAAGTGGTCACAGGCACAAAAAAAGTTTGAGAACATTATAATCAGTGACTATAAGAGAAGCCTCAAAATAGAGCCTACACAGCCAGAGATGTTTGGAGATTCAGAAGGAAAATGCCCCTGGGAAAGTGTTTTGAAATAAGAAGCATGGAGAGAAAGCTAGCAGACATTGCCATGTGCTTCCCAGCTGACAGATTCCAGACCCATCAGTCCTCCTTGAATCAAGGTATCTTTCTCTTGATGCCTTAGTTTGGACATTTTGATGGCCTTAGGCCAAAGGACCTCATTTTTCCTGTTAGTATGGTCTGAGGAATAGGTAACAATTAATGATCATATCCCCTTTAAGGTTATAAAGCAGCAGGCCCTTTAATTTGTATCCTTAGCACTTGAATTGGTCCTGTGATTAGTATTTCAGTAGGACCTGGGGTTGAAGCTTGAGGTGTGGTGTTTAGGCAGGACTCTGATAAAACCTTTTAGTCCACTGCTGTAGGGATTTCTTATCATTTTTCAACTATTCGTTTAAGAGGCCATTCATTCTTTCTATAAAACCAGCACCTGTGGGGTTACAGGGTAGATGAAAAGCACACATTATATCATGGTTCATAGCCCATGCTTGGGTCATTTGTCTGGCGAAAGGGGTTCCCCAATCAATGTTGATTTGTGTAGGTATCCCATGGAGGGAGTTTATTCTTTCTAGATAGTGTATGGTAGCTCACTAGTTTTCTCCACCAGAAAAGCTAACAGAAGTCCTGTGGCAGTATCTACCATGGTGAATGCATACCTAGCTCCTTCTGAGAGCAGAAGGGGACCAACATAGTCTAGTTTCCACCAGGTCACTAGAATCTGTGATTTGTCAGTGTGCGCCATCTGATGGAGCAATTAGCATGGTTATCACAGGGAGCATTATGGGCACTCCTGTGTGATGTCTATAAGCTACTGGTGATGATGGAGAGATGAAACTGCTGGGCAAATTTCATAAGGTTTGATATCCTCAGTGTCCACTATTTCAGTGAAACCACTTGGCTGCTTCTTGGTTTTCAGTAGTGTGGCTCCATACTCAAGCAAGGGGGTCTGCCTCAACATTCCCAGGTAGTGTATTAGGAGTGTGGGTGGGGACATGATAGTTACCTTTTGTCACTGGCAGGTGTCCCAGATATCTTCCCACAGCTCACACCCCCATAGGGGGCAACCTTTAACTGTCAAGTTTTCTTGTTCCAGGTTACCATCCAGGTCGTGAAGCCTTTGTAAACAGCCCAGCTGTCAGTACAGACAGGTAGCACGTCTCCTGGTCCATGCACTATTACCATCCATATAGCTCCTAATTCAGTCCACTGATTGCCAGAGTGTGGCTGATTGGCTGTGTCCATACTACCCCTGTATAGGAAAGGCATCCTCAAGGTGACAGAACATTTCTGTACCTTCCACTTGCAATAGAGCATTACATACAGCACACAGTTGCTTTGCTAGGAGGTTATATCTTAACTTAGCTCTTTTCCACAATTGTGAACAGAACCTTAGGGGTACTTATTTAGAATGTCACCTTTGCCACAAACCCCACCCAAAACCAGTGTTGGTGCTAGCTACATCCAATTCACAGAGTAGTCAGCATCTATACCCCTTAGTGCCTGTGCCTGTACTTTGTCCTTTTTGCTTTTTCAAAAGCAGCCTACTGATGGTCATCCCATTCCCAAGTATGACCTTTTCTAATTAGCGTATACAATGGTTTTATAGTTGGCTAAATGGGGAATGAAAGGTCTCCAATATCCTAATTGTTCTAGAAATGCCATTAATTGCTTTGGCATATGTGGTATAGGAAAACTTCGTACTTTATCAATTACTGCAAAAGGAATAAATTTTGTCTCACCTGACCATACAACACCCAAGAACTTGACAAAGCAGCCAGGGCCTTGTAGCTTTTCACAATTGATTGCCCAAACCTGGCTCTCAAGATGTGACATTAATGTTTCTAACACTGGTTTTAATTCTGGAAGAAAATTACCGACTGTTCTAGTTTGCTAGCTGCTGGAATGCAACACACCAGAGATGGATTGACTTTTAATAAAAGGAGATTTATTTTCTTAGTTCTTCAGAAGAAAGGCAGCTAACTTTCCACTGAGGTTCTTTCTTATGTGGGAAGGCACAGGATGGTCTCTACTGGCCTTCTCTCCAGGCCCCTAGGTTCCAACAACTTTTGACTTCTTTCTGCATCTCCAAAGGCCTGGGCTGAGCTGCAAGTGCTGACATGAGGAATGCTGAGCTGCTTGGGCTGTGCTACGTTGAGCTCTCTCATTTAAGCACCAGTCAATTAAGTCAAACGTCCTTCAATGCAGCAGACAAGCCTCCTAGCCGACTGCAGATGTAAATCGACAACAGATGAGGTTCACGTACCATTGACTCATGTCCACAGCAATAGAACTAGGTGCCTTCACCTGGCCAAGTTGACAACTGAATCTAACTACCACACTGACTAACATCATATCATCAATACAATGAAACAAAGTCACAAATTTGGGTTTCTCCCAATTGACCAAGTCTTTTGCCAATAGGCCACAACATATGGTTGGGCCGTGTAAATAGCCTTGTGGGAGAACAGTGAAAGCCCTTTGTCAACCTTCCCAAGTGTAGATGAAAGCAGTTGACTTGTTTTATCTTAAGGAATGCTGAAGAAAGCATTAGCTAAATCTAAAATGAAATGATAATGACCTAAATGAGTGCTGATGTGTTATAGTAAAGAGGCAATATTCAGAACTGCTGTATACAAAGGTGGTATTACTTTATTTAATTTTCAGTAATCCACTGTCATGTGCTAGGTTCTGTCAGGTGTTTTGCTGCAGCACTGAGTGTACTTGCCAAGAAGGCTCCTCTTCCTCTACTTCCAATGCTTCTTCTCTTTCTTCCTCTGCATCATCAGATGAAGAATTTATGGGTTCCCAAGCTTTTTTGTCCCAACTGGATTTAGTTAGTATTCTCCAGACTTGAACACAGGGTAATTTTCTATCATAAGCTTGAGCATATCTACAGGCTAATGTTTCTAAATGATCATACACACAATGCAAATACTCAATAGAGGCATCTTTCACATCCACTTGAGTGAGCCATGTATCCGTTTCTAATTTTAATTCTTCTTCTAGATGGCAGGCTGTTATATTTGCTACCTGTTCTGCCTCAGCATGAGGAGCATGAGCCTATGTAAGGCTCCTAAAATGGGCCAGGTTATGGCTATCACTACTTTGCATTCTCTTCCTTTTGCTAAGATTTGGTTGTCCTGTTATCTGTTGCAAAACAGTTAGCAACCCCCCTGCAGTTTTCAGGGCATCCCCATATTCTCATGGTAGTCCCCATTCATCCAAGTGGGCAGACACCCCTCCCAGCATGGAGGATATAGGCCAAGCCAGGATTTCCCCTGGTAAGTCTCCCTTCTCTGGACTCATGCCTACTGCTGTTGGTGGTGTCCTGGTCTCCCAGCTGGCCCACCAATTGTTCAGGGCCAGACTGAGTCCGCCTAGAACATGGTCTGGGGCAGCTGTGAGACCAACAAACACATGCCAGGCACAGAAACAAACATATTGGGACTTTCAAACAGGGGAAGTTCTCTGGTGGTGTCTGTTCAGGATGTTGAGAACACAGCAAGGGATGGGGGAGTACAAGGAGTAATATATGATTTTAGAACAAAGACATTCCGTATAGTCTGAGGACAGTAGGTCTCCAGTATAATCATTAAAGGGGCCTAACACCTGATGTTTTACTAGGATTAGTGTTTAAGAGTAAGATACAATCAATGCCATTTTATGTCTGTGGTTATATTCTTCCCCCTCCAGGGAGATTGTTTACTTTCTTGAACTTTGTCCTTGGCTAAAGCAGGTTTGTAACAGGCCATTTAGGAAGGGATTTGGGCCCTGGGTCGCTGCACTCCAGACAGTATTGCAGAGCATGAGAACTTTGTCCTGAAGATGATATTTTGGAACTACCATTTAATTCAATTATGAAAATCATAATAAGTAAATCAGGTGTCCATTGATTGGAAAGTTAGACAAAGACGAAACTTAACTTTATCTATATTGACTTTAAATTGTCAAAAAAATAATTACTAAAACATAATTTAGTTGGATTAAGTACGTATGTTATAAGCATTAATGAATTTGATTTCCTCAGTTTCTTCTCTACTCCTTAATTTTCCGTTTACTAGTTTAAAAGCTCTGCTTCCTAATTGTATGCCCCAAAGGAAACATTTAGTGAAGTAATTCAATGCAGATACATACCAAGGCTTAAAATAACAATGTATAAAATTGTTGACAATACCAACTATGTGAAAAACATTTATACTTTTTTCAAAATCTTTTTATTTTGCTCAAGTAGAACCTTAGTGATAAATGAGAACAATGCCTTAAAATATGCTGTCCCAAAAATGTTACTATAAAATTATCATGTCTCTAATATATTTGTTAGGATTTTTTTATTTTTAGGAGAGCAACTAGATCTAAGGAAAAAGTAGTCAATGAAATGATTTGGGAACTAAAATAGGAAAGCTATCACTTTCACTGCTAATTCACAGCACCTAGAAAAACCTTGGAACATAATAGAGTCCCAATAAAGATTTGCTTAATGATTGAATAATCAAGGACCAAGGTAATTCTGAAGACTGAAACTCTAAGTCTCAAAATCCTCATATTTTCCATTTCTCTCTTTCCCCAAACTAGCCCATCCTCTCCACATTCTCTAGCTGAAAATCCCAGAAATTGCTTATCTGCTTGGTTATCACCAAACTTCACTCTTTCTAAATTCCATGGGTACTAGTCTCAAGAATGTAGAATACTCTTAAATTAATATCCAAACCTGGTTCAAATAAGGAAAGTTTCAGTGAAAGTATAGTCCAGTGATATTTTAAAGAGAAGATGGTTTTTGGAGCAGTTGAAGAAAGAAGTATAAGCTAGATATGGGATCTAAAACAAACCTACACAATACCTTCACAGAAATCATTTTAGGCACAACTTTAGTGTACCAAGGAGCCAAAAAGAGAAGGGAGACATATCTGACAAGTAAGAGAAGAGTTTGTGAAATTGACTCTTGATTATATTTAATTTAACCTTGAACACCAAGAGAAAATACTGAAGACAATTGCTAAGTACAGATTTGGGGCAAAATACTGCAGCTGTAGAAAATTACAAATTTCTATATCATATCAACAACAACAAAATAATCAGAGTACCTAGTTGAGATTTCCAAGTGATTTTAGCAATTCAGTTTTATCCTGTCAAATTCTGACTACTGACAAAATATCCACTATTTTTAGCATGATTGACTTTTTCAGATAAGCTCTTTGGACAAATGTGATTTAATCTCTCAAAAATATTCATATATAACTGTTCAAAGTATTCATTATTACTATTCTCAAAAATGTGATACTTATTTTGTCTGGTGTCATATGTGTTTTTTGAGATAACATCTCAAGAGAGAAGAATAGGAATGTATTTTTCAATATACAAAATTTTAATTCTTTCCTGGGACAAATGATGTTATTGGAAGCTCAATCATCTTCTAAAAAAAACTTAACATACCAGGGAAGAGTACACAGTCACAGAGGAAAATATAACCCCAAAAAAGCATATATTCTTTTTTTATTTTTAACATTTTTTATTGTATAGTATAACATATATACAAAGCAAAGAAATAAAAAAGCAATAGTTTTCAAAGCACTCTTCAACAAGTAGTTACAGGTCAGATCCCAGAGTTTGTCATGGGCTACCATACCATCTCAGATTTTTCCTTCTAGCTGCACTGTAATATAGGAGGCTAGAAGGCTTAAATATATATTTTTTTATCATCACAATAGACTTTTTTCCTTCTCTCTTTTGTGAAAAATAACATACAAACAGAAAAGCAATACATTTCAAAGCACAGCACCACAGTTCATTGTAGAATATATTTCAGAGTTTGACATGCGTTACAATTCCACAATTTTAGATTTTTTACTTCTATGTGTTCTAAAATACTGGAGACTAAAAGAGATGAATTTAATGATTCAGTACTCATAATCATTTGTTAAATCCTATCTTCTCTGTATAACTTCACCATCACCTTTGATCTTTCCATCCCTCTCTTTAGGGGTGTTTGGGCTATGATCATTCAAAATTTTTGATATTGGAAGGGTCTGTCACTAATATGGGGTTGGGAGATGGAACTATCTGATGTTCTGGAGAGACTGGACTAGGTTCCAGGACTTATCTGGACCAGGGACCCATCTGGAGATTGTAGGTTTGTAGAAAGTTACTCTAGTGCATGGAACCCTTGTGGAATCTTATATATTGCCCTAGGTGTTCTTTAGGATTGGCTGGAATGGTCCTGGTTGGGGGTTGACAGGTTATGATAGGTAGCAAGTCTAACTGAAGCTTTCATAAGAGCAACCCCCAGAGTAGCCTCTCAACTCTATTTGAACTCTCTCTCTGTCACTGAACTTTATTAGTTACTCTTTTTCCCCTTTTTGCTCAGGATGGAATTACTGATCCCACAATGCCTGGATTCATCCCTAGTGAATCATCTCCCATATTACCAGGGAGATTTTCATCCCTGGATGTCATGTCCCATGTAGGGGGGAGGGCAATGATTTCACTTGCAGAGTTGGGCTTAGATAGACTTAGGCCACATCTGAGCAACAAAATAAGTCCTCCAGAAGTAACTCTTAGGCATGTCTATAGGTAGTCTAAGCCTCTCCACTACCTACATAGGCTTCACAAGAGTAAGGCTCATGATCAAGGGCATGACCTATTGATTTGGGTGTCCCTAAAGTTTGACACAGTATCAGGGCATTCCCTGATGGTAAGGTTTAAGAGTTCCATATTCTTTCTCCCATCCCTCAGGGGCCTTTGCCAATTTTTTTTTTTTTTTTTTTTTTT
>PVIY010057795.1:0-12726 GCA_004026745.1 Myrmecophaga tridactyla
GTTCTACATATATAATCAGTAATTCACAATATCATCACATAGTTGCATATTCATCATCATGATTATTTCTTGGAACATTTGCATCTATTCAGAAAAAGAAATAAAATGAAAACAGAAAAATAAATTATACATACCATACCCCTTACCCCTCCCTTTCGTTGATCACTAGCATTTCAAACCAAATTTATTTTAACATTTGTTCCCCCTATTATTTATTTTTATTCCATATGTTCTACTCATCTGTTGACAAGGTAGACAAAAGGAGCATCAGACACAAGGTTTTCACAATCACACAGTCACATTGTGAAAGCCATATCACCATACAATCATCTTCAAGAAACATGGCTACTGGAACACAGCTCCACATTTTCGGGCAGTTCCCTCCAGCCTCTCCATTACATCTTGAATAACAAGGTAATATCTACTTAATGTGTAAGAATAACCTCCAGGATAACCTCTCAATTCTGTTTGGAATCTCTCAGCCATTGACACTTTGTCTCATTTCACTCTTCCTCCTTTTGGTCCAGAAAGTTTTCTCAATCCCTTGATGCCGAGTTCCAGCTCATTCTAGGGTTTTTCTCAATCCCTTGATGCTGAGTCTCAGCTCATTCCAGAATTTCTGTCCCACGTTGCCAGGAGGGTCCACACCCCTGGGAGTCACTTCCCATGCAGATAGGGGGAAGGTGGTGAGTTTGCTTGTTGTGTTGGCTGGAGAGAGAGGCCACATCTGAGCAACAAAAGAGGTTCTCTTGGGGGTGACTCTTAGGCTTAATTTTAAGTAGGCTTGACCCATCCTTTGTGGGGTTAAGTTTCATATGAACAAACCCCAAGACTGGGGGCTCAGCCTATAGCTTTGGTTGTCCACACTGCTTCAACAATACACTCTTAAACAACCAGTCGGTCAAGGAAGAAATTACAAGAGAAATAAGTAAATATCTTGAGGCAAACGAAAATAACACATTTTCACAACATATCAAAATTTATGGGATGCAGCAAAGGCAGTGCTAAGAGGGAAATTTATTGGCCTAAATGCCTGTATCAAAAAAGAAGAAAGGGCAAAAATTGAGGAATTAACTGTCCACTTGGAAGAACTAGAGGAAGAACAGCAAACTAACCCCAAAGCAAGCAAAAGGAAAGAAATAATGAAGATTAGAGCAGAAATAAATGAAATTGAGAACATGAAAACAATTGAGAAAATCAACAAAACCAGAAGTTGGTTCTATGAGAAAATCAATAAGATTGATGGGCCCTTAGCGATGTTGACAAAAAGAAGAAGAGAGAGGATGCAAATAAATAAAATCAGAAATGGAAGTGGAGACAACCACTTACCCCACAGAAATAAAGGAAGTAATGAGAGGATACTATGAACAACTTTATGCTAATAAATTCGACAATGTAGATGAATGGACAGCTTTCTAGAAAGGCATGAACAACCAACTTTGACTTGAGAAGAAATAGACGACCTCAACAAACCAATCGCAAGTAAAGAAATTGAATTAGTCATAAAGAAGCTTCCCAAAAAGAAAACTCCAGGACCAAATGGCTTCACATGTGAATTCTACCAAACATTCCAGAAACAATTAGTACCAATCCTGCTCAAACTCTTCAAAAAAATTGAAGAGGAGGAAAAGCTACCTAACTCATTCTATGAAGCCAACATCACCCTCATACCAAAGCCAGACAAAGATATTTCAAAAAAAGAAAACTACAGACCAATCTGTCTAATGAATATAGATGCAAAAATCCTCAACAAAATTCTAAATGTTAGCCAGTGTATTACCTGGTTATAGTAGAAGTTAATGTCTGTTTTAAGCTTTAATGGCTGTTTGTTAGCTGGTGTGTTCAGTCTATTTATTAATTGATGTGTTCCTGCATTTATATTGGTCAAATGTTCATAACTGGTTACTGATTAAAGAAATTATTTTAAAAAGGGGAGCTTTGGGCTGTATTGATAATTGAAAAGATTTTGGTTATGAGTCTATAAAAAAGGTTTTATTTCTGTAACATTATCTGGCCTCAATATGATTTAAAATGAAAATATTACCATTATAGTTAAAGATATTACAGTTAGAATTGTTCTGCAAAAAGGTAGAAATGGGATGAGATAATACATTCAAGCCTTTATTTGTCCCTCTCAAGAGGATTTTGTATTTCTGTTTTTTGGGTAATTAATTTTCTATTTGTGTCTGTATGCATTTTCAATGTATATTCTCATATCTCTGGATGGCAACAGGAAATTAATAAGAAAATTCTTACAGAGCTCTATTTGAACTGTTTAGAAATAATTACATGCCTGATATAGATATATAAATTGGTACATCTGAAGTAAAAGAGTAAAAAGAAGAAAAAATTCTCTGAATAGCAAGATTCAAAACCTTAGTTTTGTAATTACTGTAAACAAAGGGGGACATTAGAAAGAAACTGTCCATAGAATTTTCTTAAGGCAGCAGAAAACTGCCAAAGGGCTGGCTCTGGAAAAGCAAAGGCCTTTTCCAATGGTCCTGATCGCAGCTTTTAGTAAAATAAATCTAATAATTGGAAGTACTTAAAAGAAAAGCATAGGGAATGGGCCACAGTGGCTCAGCAGGCAGAGTTCTCGCCTGCCATGCTGGAGACCCAGGTTCGATTCCCGATGCCTGCCCATGCAGGAAAACAAAAAAACAAAAACAAAAAGCATAGGAACTCTCAAAACGCCACGGCCCTTACCTAAAACTTTCAAGCCCAGCAAGCCTGATATCTTTCTGTCTGCAACCTATCCCTGCCCTAAGGCCCAACTACCTACAGCAGGTATGGGGAAGGGCTAGGCATAGAAGGATATGGCTAGGTATGGTTTAGAATTATTTTTTACTGGGCCTGGAGATTAGAAATGGTAAGCATAAAAGTGCTATAAAATAGGCTATGTTTGTTAATAGTACCTTTGTAGTGGTAATAATCAGATCATAATTAATATATAAATAGTCTTGGGATAGGAGTAACTGAAAGAAATCTAATTACCAAATTTCAGTGAGTAAAAGGAAATATCTTTGAGAGTAGGAAGAGTTTTCCTGGATTTAGATTTGGGACAAATTAAACAATTGTAGTGTATTTTCTAGAACCTGATAGACAATGTACTTTTAAAATTGTATTTTAAGATATTATGTAAACAAGTTTTTTTCAACTTCTGATAAAAGGAATTTTATGATAAATTTTGAATTGAACAAATGAAATTTTATTCTCTTGGGTGTGTTCTCCCTAAATCTATATAAGCTCACTGATAAATTAAGCTAGTATGGTAAATACAGTCTTGAAATTCCTCTTAAGGTAGCCTAACTAGATGGACTATGCAATGTGCCTGCTAACAATAACACTTATATAAAGTATAAAAAATTAAAATATGCTAATGCTTCAAATATTTTACTTAAGCTGGTTAAGTTTAGTAAGAAATATAAATGGATTTTTTATAACTTTGCTTACCTGAATTTCAAAGAATCTGGCTTTTGGTTACTTGGCCATTTGTTACCTCGGAATATAAAAGAATCTGAATTTATTTTAACATTTGTTCCCCATATTATTTATTTTTATTCCATATGCTCTACTCGTCTGTGGACAAGGTAGATAAAAGGAGCATCAGACACAATGTTTTCTCAACCACACAGTCACATTGTGAAAGCTATATCATTATACAATCACCTCCAAGAAACATGGCCACTGGAACACAGCTCTACATTTTCAGGCAGTTCCCTCCAGCCTCTCCATTACATCTTGACTAACAAGATGACATGTATTTAAAGCATAAGAATAACCTCCAGGATAACCTCTCGACTCTGCTTGGAATCTCTCAGCCACCGACACCTTACCTTGTCTCATTTCACTCCCCCCACCCCTTGGCCGAGAAGGCTCTCTCAATCCCCTGATGCTGAGTCCCAGCTCATTCTAGGATTTCTGTCCCATGTTGCCAGGAAGGTCCACACCCCTGGGAGTCATGTCGCATGTAGACAGGGGGAGGGCGATGAGTTTGCTTGTTGTGTTGGCTGGAGAGAGAGGCCACATCTGAGCAACAAAAGAGACTCTCTTGGGGGTGACTCTTAGGCCTAATTTTAAGTAGGCTTGACCTATCCTTTGTGGGGTTAAGTTTCATATGAACAAACCCCATGATTGGGGGCTCAGCCTATTGCTTTGGTTGTCCCCTCTGCTTGTGAGAATATCAAGAATTCTCCACTTGGGGAAGTTGAAATTTCCCCCTTTCTTACCATTCCCTGAAGGGGACTTTGCAAATACTTTTTTATTCACTGTTCAAATCCTTCTGGGATTTATCAAGGCATCACTCTGGACAAACCTAGAAAATCTCATGCCCTATTCAAGGTTCCATGTACTTATGATGTTCAATTAAGCTGTCCACATAAGTTATATTAGGAAATGCACTAGTCAAAATATAAATTTTGTACCAAATAAACATTTTTTTTTAAATGGGCAGGCACCGGGCAAATAAACATTTTTTGCTTCAGTCTCACACATAAGTTAAAGTTTTAAAATATAAATTACTATCTATTTTCAACACCCTGCATTATTGACATTCCTTTGTTCTTCCTCATGCAAAGTAAAAGCTTTCTTAAAGTTGGACATTATGTACTACAACGGTGTCTTACTGACTTCCCCTCCCATACTGGCAATGCCAACAATTAGGGAGAGGGCTTACGGACAAACAACAAAGGGTTCTGAACAGACTGTCACTTCGTTTGGTCTGGCCTGGCCCTTAGCAGGGTCTTAGGAACCGCAGGGTCTGAACTCAATCGCAGCCAGGTGCACAGCTGCTATGGCCCAGGACTTCCTCTCACTCACACGAATACACACACACACTCCAACACCCCTTCTGCACCCCCCTTCCTGGAACTGAACCTGAACACTTCAGTTTCCCCCAATTCTCCAACTGGAGACTGGTACTCAGAGAGTCTCTGGGAGGTGATCAAGCTCCCCTTCCATTCGGGCTCCCCTAGCCTTTTACGAGTGGGCTGACACTGATGCACCCGGGTGCTTACCAGTCAGAGGGCGGTGCTCCCAGGAACCTGATTCCAGAAGCTGCCCCAGATCTGTCACCACTGTGACGGTGATGAGTGCCCTGGATGGGGAGGTCAGAAATCCGAAAGACAGGGAAAAGCCCCATTGCCAGCACTGGATTCCATCAGGTCTCTGGTCCGTGTGACACCACTGTCACGGGAGAGGGAGATGAGAATATCACCAGCCTCTCAATCCCGGACAAGACCCCAGAAATGTTGCACGAAACCAGGGACAAGGCTGCAAGCCTCCAGGAACGTTACGTGGAAACAAGAATAAACCGGAGTTGAGGCGCCAAAGTTTCAGGAAGTAGGTTTTATTCGTCTATGGCCATAGGGCTCAGCTAAGTAGCCTCTGAAAAGTCTGAGCCCTGAGCAGGGGTTGTTACAGGGTTTTAATGGAAGCGTTTGGCTATGTGCCGATGTACAGAAGGGGAGGGGTCTCTGTAGGAATTTTTCTTTTACCACCTCCTCCCTGTCAATGCTTCACAGAGAAATGCTATCATGAAGGCAGCACCTCCAGCATACAAACACTTGATAATGACTTCATTATTAGGAGAAACAAGCAATCCACTTAACAGTGTCTTATATAAAATGGCAGAGCTGGGAGACATGGGAAACTGGAATACAGGGGAAGGAAAAGCCAAAAGATATAATGGGAAATAGTTCCCCAATACCAGTAACAGGATTTCCCACAGAGACATATTCCAAGCCCTGCTGGAAACTGGGGTCAACCGAAAAAGTATTAACATTTTGTCAAATAATGAGATAAAGAGAATGTATGAAGAAAAATGTAATCCAAGTTACTGCTGTAAAGTGAATAGTGCTCCTACTCCTGGCAAGACAGAAGACCTGCGTCGGGCTCCCTTGGCCCCTCTGTACCCTCATTTAGTTGCTTTCTTCCAGACAAAGGGATTAGGCTAAACCCCATTATCTTTGACTCCAAATTTGTGGCTCCCCTTTGGTTTTATGTTTCATACTTTTAAATTGGGGAAGCTGCTTGCTATTGAGAAACTCCTTCCTTGCAAGTTTTATCCTTACGGCTTTTTTAAAAAGTCTTGATATGCCCCATTAATTCCTATTTTAAAAATTGTAGATTGATGTTTCAAATATGCATTGACTAAAGCATTTCAATATTTAACATTATCCTGACAAATTTGATTTTGATGGTAATTGTACGTGGTAAAATGCTTGTTTGAAGTAATGACTTAAGTATGAAGGATATAAAGGATGTGTTTTTACTAAAAGGAAAAAAAAAGTAGTTTTGTCCTGAGATAAAATAAATGGCTGTTACAAAATGAGGAAAATGTAAGACAAAGACTGAACAAATATTGTAAGTTGCCAAAGGTTTGTGGAAAAGGAAATTATGGTCAAAGTTAGGGAAAGTTTTAGGTGAACTAAAAGGGGAGGTGTTGAAGGCAGTACCCAACTCTTTAGCATCTACCCTCCTTTACATGAGGTTGAGCCAGGGGACGTGGTGTGGGTAAAAGACAGGAGAAAGAGAAAAAAAAAAAAGGCTCCCTCCGGCCTCAGTGGAGAGGTCCTTACTGTGTTATTTTAGTAACCCCAACAGCTGTCAGAGTTGTGGAGATCATCCTGTGAATTCATCCCTCTCGTGTTAAGAGGGTCACTGCAGATGACCCTGGGGAGTGACCCCTGACCCTGAACACCTGACACGGGCCATTCTCCGGAAGCCACTGCGCCCTTCTCCATCGCAGCTGCCAACAGCTGGCCAGCCCGAGACTGAGGCCTGAATGACCGGCATTGCCCTGCTCTAGCTCACCGGAAGCAGCCAGTCAACGCAGGGCTGAAGGCTGAGAAGATCCCCGAGCCCTGCCTCTGTCACCCCGGAAGATGACTGATCTACGCACAGCCGAAGATTAAAGAATCACTGTATGGACATCCCGGCCTGCCAGCTCTGTGGACTAATTGTCTTTTCTTGCCCTTTGCATTTGTCTTTCGTTTAGCAGTTTTAGCCCTCCTGGAAATAGGTCACCTGGAGTTCTTCCCCCAAACCAACTTTACTCTAATTTGGTGGGATCCCTCTTACCCAAGTAACTTCCCCCTTCCTAGCCGCTGCCCAGAGTGTGTGTCTGCATTTCTTCCCTGAGGCTAGTTGTATGTTCTCTCCCCATAGCCAGTACCATGCGCCTCACTCCTCTGTTTCTGCTTGCCATGGCCATAAGCCCTTCCAAGGGGAGCAATGCATGCCAGGCATGCCTCAAGACCACCTATGTTGGGGAAAAGATGAAAAGTATACCCAGTTTTCATGCCAGAGCAGTTCTCAGACCTGCATTATTCTCTATGCACCCTAAAGGGAGGTCCCCCAGTGTGCTGCAATCCCACCTCGCCAGGTTCAGTAGGGCTGTTTTCGCTACTCTAGGGCTGCAAGGCTGTCACCATAACCCCTAGAAAGGGAAACAGTTCCCAAGTCCACTTGACCTCCAATGCATGCACAGTTTTACCTCCCACTGAATCCGACACCTTCCCCGGTGTCCTCCTGGTAGTGCGATGTGTATGAGATCAGTGGTGAGCTCTTGGCTGTGCTGAGGTGGAGGCCTCCTGGGAGCTGGTGCCATGCAGTTTGTCTTGTGCCCAAAGCTATGAGCTGGGTCCTCACTGGAGGGAAAAAACCTGGGTTCCCCGAAACATGTGACCAGAAACAGGGCCCCGCCAGCTGGTGAAGGAATCCCAAGGCAGGTGCTGGGCATGGAGGCCAGGGGGCATAGGCTGTCAAGGAAACAGATCAGACCATCTCAGGGGACGTTGCCCCTCCCTCACTTGCACATCTCACATCACCCTGCTTGGCCCCGGAGGATGGCTGATTAGCCAAAGATGGGTAAGATTCCTCAGGAAAGGAACAACCTAAGACAGGCACAGTCAAAAAGGGGCCATCAGGAGAAAACTTGGGGCCAACAGAGGTGGGGCACAGACCCTCACCCCCCTCCAACTTTGCAGGGGCCTAAACCCTGCATGGCTACCTTGTTTCCCATGCCCAGCTCAAACTGGGACATATTAACACCTGCAACCAAAAAAAGAATGAGATATAGGTGATGCTACTGTCCACTGGCATGGGCAAGCATCAAGGTGGGGAATGTAGCAGGCAGCCCATGTTTGCCAAGACATTTCTTCTCACAGCAGGCAGGCGCCTGTTTACTCAGGCTATTTTCCCTTTGAGAAGTCTCCCTTACCCCAGGGACGTTTAAAACTGCACGTAGGCAGGATAAGAAAAATTCCTGCAGAAAGCCCTCCCCTTCTGTATATCGACAGGTAGCCAAGCGCTTCCCTTAAAACCCTGTAACAACCCCTGCTCGGGGCTCAGCCTTTCAGAGGCTATTCGGTTGAGCCCTATGGCCATAGACAAATAAAATCTACTTCCTGAAACTTTGGCGCCTCAACCCCAGTTCGTTCTTGTTTCTGCGTAACGTTCCTGGAGGCTTGCAGCCTTGTCCCTGGTTTTGCGCAACAGTTAAAAGGAATTTTCTATCTTGTTGCTCATTAAATTTGTATAGATAAAATATTCATATATTTGGAGATTGTATAAATTCCTAAAAATTTGACAATCTTCTCACTGTTAATGTTATATCCTGATAATAATCTGAATGATGTTATGTAATTGTATGTGTTAGTCATGGTTTTAGTTATTCTAAGAAGGCTACAGATCAGAGAAACAGCCACGTCATCAGTTGCACTGCTTTGCTCTAATATTTCTCTAAAAGTATATGTGCTCAACTTTAAAGGAAAGGTTGAACAAATATATATATGTTATAATTTGTTAAATAACGTAACTCTGGTAAATGTATAAAAGTGAAACAAAACAAAACTGCTATGGTTTCCTAATATAAAACAACTGTCTAATGTTTTTATTTTGAAAGAAGCTTTATTTAAGCTCAGATTGTAAGTGTTAACTGTTGTCATTAAATTCTGAGGTGCTTTACTCTCTATACAAAGCCCAGTAGTTTCCTGGAACTTTAAGCATCTTTAAGTGTCTGAGAAAGATCAAGACACTTTGACACTTTGGCTAATCAAATTAAAGATGTGATGAAACTGATCTGGTTAAAACAAAAGTAATTCAATATACAAGGTAAAGAATAATATTGTCTGTATTTCAAAGTTTAACTTTGTGCATGAGATAAAAGAAAAATGTTTATTTTGTCCAAAATTTGCACTACCTAATCTGTCTAGTCAGTTAAACAATGCAATTTAGCTTTATTTGTTATGGAACCTGGAGTAAGGAACAAAATCTTAATGCTGTATACGAGTTAATGTTATGCAATGGTGCATTTCGGAGCATTTGGGGCAGAAAATGAAAAAGTGTTTGCAAAATCCCTTGCGGGACTGGGAAAGATAGAACTATTAAGCCTCCCCACCTGGGGAAATTCCTGACACTTTTTTAAAGCAAGAGGGGCTCCCAACTGAATAAGCCAAAGCCTCAATTTTGAGGCTTGCCCTTAAGAAATTTATTTCTATAATAATAAACTGAACCTACTTAAGATTATTGCCCAAGACCTACCTCCAGAAAAATCTCTGCTGTTGCTCAAACATGGTCTCTCTCTCTAAGCCAAACTCTGAGCTTCCCCTCAATGTGGAACATAATTTCCAGGAGTATAAGCCTGGCACTGGCAGCATGAAATATTACTGGCCCTGACATCATGGGACATAACTGCACTGTGAGACACAAGTTCCCAGGATGAGCCTGGTCCTGACATCATGGGTGAACTGACCAAAAGAGGGGAAAGAAACAGAGTTTGAATGGCTAAGAGATTTCAAATCGAGTTGAGAGGTCATTCTGGGGGGTACTTTTATGCAAATGTCAGCCAGATATTGCAAACTGCCACAATATGGCAAAACCCAACCAACAATTGTCCTGTGTTCCTGGAAACCCTGAAGATAGCCTGTGCTTTCTAAAATTTTACTTAAGTCTGTTTTCAAGAGACTTAACATCCTGATTGTTCGAATGCCGGAGAAGCTCTGAAACCCAGAGACTCTCCAAGGACAACAACTGATTTCATCAGTTCATCCTTTTGCCCCTAAATCTTATTAACAACTCGCTCCTCTGTCAGGCTGATGGGAGCAAAACCATGGACACATCATAATAGAATAAATAGAGTCTCTCTTAGACTCTTTTACAGGACCAGTACCGGAAAACAGACAGCTGAGAATCCTGAAGGAAAGGAAACTGGCCATTTTCCGGGAGGCAGATATCATCGTGAATCCCTATGAGGGAAATAGGGAAAATGGCCTCTTCTCAGGAAACAAAATGGCTCAGACCTGCTTGCCCAGCCTCCCACCTCCTGGTTTCCTTCTTTAAGCCCCGATAAGCACAAGCTAGGTTTCACGTTCCTCTAGGCCTGTCCATTTTCCCGAGGTTTGTAACCTCAAACCTTCCTAAGGGAGGGTCGTGTCTCTTCCTAATTGGATTAGCTTTTGTGCTCAAGGGTTGTGTGTCTTCCTAATTGGATTAGCTGTCACACTCAAGAGTGTAAGCCCACAACTCCCAGCCAATGGGGAGCAGGTGAGCAGGGGGCGGGGGCAAGTGCATCAGGGGGCCTATATAATCTTTGTCACTGCAAAACTGGCACACTTGCCTGCTTCTGCTTATCTGGTGGGTGCCCTTTGTCATGAGAAAGAAATAAAACAGTGGCTATCTCTGATTTAACCTCTTGTCTTCTGAAATCTTCTTTCGGGTAGGCAACTGTGGTCCCAGTCACCTCAAAGATTTAAAGTTTATCTTCAGGGAAAAAGAATATATCCAACTACAATCTAAGAAGTTCCACTCCCCAAACCCTTAGGGTCAATGCCCCTTTGTCAGCAGGAAGTAGCCAGAACAGTCATCCAGATAGACCCCAAGACTGGGGAATGGTCAAAGGACAGGGAGGAACTGTAACCAAGAAATCAGGATTTAAGGAATGATTTTGATTAGTAAATTGCTATATAAAAATTCCTTTTTGCTTTCTGGAATGTTGGAGTAGACAGGGACATACCTGAGATCTCTGAATTGTAGTCCAGCTGCCTTGATATCTGAAATGAGTGTAAAAAGCCCTTATCCTGCACCTTTGTGATTGCAACAGCTGGTCATTCTTTTGTATAGCAAAGGCCCTAAAGCTAATAATCAGCCATTAACTACTTCTTCCTTTTGGTTTATATCTTTAATACTGAAGTGCTGGCTCTGCCTCCCCTCCTTTCAACTTATGTTAACTATCCAAAATGACCTCATCTCCTCTTGCTAAAATCCTTAAAAACCTTGAACCCCCTAAACTTGCAGAGACAGATTTTGGGCCATCAGGTTGTCTGTTATCCTGCTACATGTGTAATAATAAACTCTTTCTCTCTTTGAAAAAACAAGTGATCATTCCTCACAATGACAATATATAAAATTCTACAAAGGTTCCATGCACTAGTGTAACTTTCCAGAAACCTACATCCTCCAGAAGGGTCCCTGGACCAGATAAGTCTTGAAACCTCCAGGGCCCAGCCTCTCCAGCACATCTGCTAGTTCCATCCCTCTATCCCACATTGTTGACAGCTCCTTCCAACATGAAAAGGTTAGAATGAGCATAGCCCGAATATCCCTAAAGAGTGGGAGAAAGATCAAAGGTGATGGTGGAGTTATACAGAGAAGGAAGGATTTAACAAATGAATATGATTGCTGAATCATTAAATTGACATCTTTTTTTAGTTTCCAGTATCTTAAAGTAGCTAGAAGTAAAAACCTAAAATTGTGGAATTGTAACCCATGCCAAACTCTGAAATCTGTTCTACAACTAATTGTTGTGCTGTGCTTTGAAAGTTATGACTTTCTTGTATATGTAATTTTTCACAAAAAAGAAAAAAAAAGTCAACTGTGATGATAAAAAAAATATATATTTATTCCTTCTAGCCTCCTATATTCTGGGACAGCTAGAAGGAAAAATCTGAGAGGATGGTGTGGTAGCCCATGACAAACTCTGTAACTACTTGTTGAAAAGTGCTTTGAAAACTATTGCTTTTTTCTTTTTTTGCTTTGTATATATGTTATATTATACAATTTTAAAACTTTTTTTTAAAAAAGTGATCATTCCTCCTGGCAGCTGCAACTTGCTCTTTTCTGTTTCCAACATACTCTCTGCTTCACCTTTCATTCTTTGTAGAAAGGTTCCACAGCCCAAGTCATACTGGTAGGTGAAGACAAAGACTAAAGGAATGATAGGGAAGAGGAAAGCTGGCTGCTTCTTTTTTACTGCTCCAGCTGTTAAAGAGATGACTGCAATGCCAAAGAAAGTCCCAAAAAATTTGAGGAGTTCCTGAGACCAAGCAATCTGCATAGCCATTTGTCTTTCCCTCATTTCTGTCTGCATCATTAGCTGCCTTTCCAGCTGAAGTTGTGCACTCATAAGCAGGAGCTCCTGTTGATTTTTCATGTGTTTGTTCATAGATTTTGAAAATATAAAACCCATCTTGATAGGGCAGTGCACAGCAGAAGCGAGAGGACACAGGGCTCTTGACTTGCACTCATTCTTAATTTGACTGAATAAACCCTTAAGATAACAAGCAGGGGAACACATTTCGGATCGCATCTGAGCCTATAAAACCAAGATGTGAGGTTATGATATCGCTTCCCATGCTGAGTCAATAAGAGAGGACTTTTCCCCCCCATAATTATAAAATATTTTTTACGACTATATAATAGCTTATAAATGGTTTTCCAAAGATAACG